>JADZMA010000622.1:0-31912 GCA_020796225.1 Arion vulgaris | reverse complement strand
AGAAAACAAGGGCGTAGAAAAATATATGGGAAAACATGGACTATGAGACTTAAATCAAAACGGAGAGAGACTAACAGAATTTTGTGGAATAGCAAATCTGGTAATAGCAAACTCCTTGTTTCCACACAAAAACATTCATAAAATTACGTGGAACTCGCCTGATAACATCACAAAAAACCAGATTGACCATTTTTGCATTAATACCAAATTCCGTTCATCAATACAAGATGTCCGAGCCTACAGAGGAGCAGATGTTGGCAGCGATCACAATCTCTGCTTTGCCAAAATAAAAATAAAACTCAAGTCACTATATAAACCACCTAGAAGCAAGAAAATAAACTCACAGTCCCTACTGGTAAAAGAACAACAACTCACATTTAACACAGAGGACGAAATACCTACACGAACAAAGAAAACAAAACGGTAAATGTGAACACAAAGAACAACATAGAAGAAAATTGGGACTTTCTCAAAAACACGCTGATAAATGCTGCAAAAACACAGTAGGGTATGTCCAAAGACAGAAGAAAAAGTGGCTAAGCGATAACACCTGGACAAAAATTCAAGAAAGGAAACAAGCAAAACTAACTCTTCTATCCACGAAAGACAAGCTTGCATACGATACCAAGAAACAAAAATACAGCTTGCATACGATACCAAGAAACAAAATACACCATGTTAGATAAAGAGGTGAAGTCAAGAACACGAAAAGATAAACAAAACTTTATTCACAATCTAGCCACCGATGCGGAAACAGCTGCAAAAACTGGGAACAACAAGACTGTATTCCACATTATGAAGCAACTATGCAAACATACTCCTACACCAAATAAACCCATCAAAGACAATCAAGGTAGGATACTGCTGTCAGAAGAACAACAAAAACAACGATGGGCAGAACATTTTAAAGAAATACTAAATAGACGCAACCAGAGATTGTTCCCAACCTAGATGAAGAAATCACCATGCCCACACTAGAAGCTTCCTGTGAGCCATTCACACTGGAAGAGTTGAAATCTGCCATTAAAAATTGAGAAACAACAAAGCGGTTGGTGATGATAACATCTCTGGAGAAATGCTCAAAGCAGCAGATGATAACAACTTACAACATATACTCCAACTTATAAATGAAATCTGGCAAAATGAATCCCCACCACAACAGTGGAAAGATGGTATTATTTTCAAATTACCTAAAAAGGAGATTTGTCTGATTGTAATAACTGGCGTGGGATCACCCTACTGTCAGTGCCAGGAAAACTTTTTGTAGCATGTTACTCGAGAGACTGAAAAGTCTATAGATGAAAGGCTAAGAGAAGAACAAGCAGGGTTTAGACCAAAACGAGCATGCATAGATCACATCTTCACACTAAGAGTAATCATTGAAGAGTTCGTAGAATTTCAATCGAATTTAATCATCAACTTTGTTGATTTTCAGAAAGCGTTTGACAGTATTCACCGTCCTACGCTTTGGAAACTACTAAAACTATGGTTTCCTACTAAATTCATCAACATCATAAAATCCTTCTACAGTGAATCGCGCTGCAGTGTAAGAACAGATTTCGGTAACTCTGACTGGTTCCCAGTGGAAACAGGAGTGAAACAAGGCTGCGTCTTATCGCCAATGCTCTTTTGAATAGCAATTGACTGGGTCATGCGAAAATGCACCAATAACGCAAATATGGGCATCAAGTGGGTTGATAAAATTTTAGAAGACCTTGATTTTGCCGACGATATAGCCCTTTGAGTTCATCACATCAAGATATTCAAATGAAAACAAACCTTCTCCAAAATATCTCAGGACAAATTTGGTCTCCAAATAAACACCACAAAAACAAAAATTGTTGACCTTACCAGCAGTCCAGAAAATATTCAACTAAAAACTACACTCTTGAAAAAGTCAAAGTTTTACATACCTAGGGAGTATGATGTCATCTACGGGGATACAGCGCCAGAAATTCCACACAGAATCGCATTGGCATCAAGTGCTTTTAACAAATTGTCAAATATATGGAAGTCCAATTCACTCATCAAGCACTTAAAATTAAAGATCTTTAACTCTTGTGTGATTCCAGTATTAACTTATGGATGCGAGAGTTGGAAAGCAACAAAAGCCCTAGAAAGAAAATTAGATAACTTTGAGAATAAATGTCTTAGAAGAATACTGAACCTCAAATGGTCAGATTTCAGACCCAATACACAAATAAGACAAGAGACCAAGCAAGAAAATGTATCAAATTTTATAGAAAGCGCCGCTGGAACTACATCGGCCACACACTTAGAATGGATGAGAAGAAGACTCCCTTACCAATCCCTCATATGGACACCAGAGGGAAAAGAAAACGAGGAAGACCAAGAGAGACTCTGCGTTGAACCATCACCAGAGAAGGCTCAACGATGGGCCTAGTAAACATTAAAGACTTAAAACAAATAGCAACGACCGAGACATGGAGAGCTATGACCTCTGCCCTATGCGCCGCCCACAGGCCCAAGAGGAAAGACTAACTAATTTCTCCTCAAGGTGTGCCCAACATGTCTCCATCTTCTCTTTCTTATAACAGTTGTCACTAGTGGTTGACCAGACATATCTCTGATTTCATCACTTCTCCTGAATTCATTCTATTTTATATTCATTATTTTTCAAGACATCTATTTTCAAATGCATTCAACTTGCTTTCTATATCTTTAGTCATTTTCCAACTCTCGCTGGCATATGTTAGATTTATACAACATTTGAATTGAAAATTCGTAATTTAGTTTTAATACGAGGGCGAGTCAATAAGTATATTGCCACAATGGCTGTAGAAAAATAACTAAACATGATAACAACTTGAAACCAGTTTATTTTTATACATACATTGTCCCTTTATTTCTCAACATAATTTTCACCAACATTGATGCACTTATCCCATCGTTTTATCAGTCCTCCCAAACCGGCCGCATAGAACTGCAGGCTTGTTTTCTAAACCACGTTTTCACTTCACATTCAACTTCGGCATCATTCACGAAATGTTTCCCGCCAAGGTGAGTTTTCAGTGGACCAAGGAGGTGGAAATCGCTAGGGCTAAGTCGGGACTGTAAGGTGGATGTTCCAGAACTTCCCACCTTAGTTGGTTAATTTTCTCCTGAGTTAATCGAGCCGTATGTGGTCTGGCATTGTCATGAAGAAGCAACACTCCTCTAGTCAGCAACCCTGGACGTTTTTTTCGAATTGCACCATGAAGCATCGATAGAACTTCACAGTACGATTCGAATTCACATTGTCACATTTCTCTTGAAATTGGTTAAAAGCACTCCCTGACAATCCCAGAACCGTCAACATAACCTTCCCTGTTGATGGCGTAACCTTGAATTTTTGGACACAAGGCGAAGAAGGATGTTTCCACTGAATTGAAGCACGCTTCGGGCTGGTAGTGATACACCCATGATTCATCCCCAGTAACAATTCTGTTCAGCATCTCTTCTCCTTCATCTTCGTATCGACAGAGATGATGCAAGGACAGGCCAAATCGGTTCATTTTGTGTTCCTCTTTCAATTGTCTGGGTACCCACCTTGAGCACACTTTCTTAAATTTCAATCGATCATGCATTATGCTGTATGCTGAACCATGTGAGCACCTATTGCAGATGCTACAGAGTCTATCGTTACTCGTCTGTCACCTCTAATCATCTCCTCCACCTGCTGCACTGATGCTTCTGTTGCAATCTCAACAGGACGACTAGATTGGATTTCATCAACAATTTTAGAACGTCCTTGAGAAAATTTTTCTACCCAACTATGCACCGTTTTATGGGACAAACATTTGTCAGCATAAACAGGAAGCATTCCTTATGAATGTCCTTTGCTGGCAGTCCTTTTGCCCACAAAAAACGCACAACAGCACGCTGCTCTTTGGTTGTACTCTCCGTAAGTACAGTCGCCATTTTGTTTATGCACTGCGCATGCGCATGAGACACATAGCGCCACCTGGCGAACGGGAATATAAAGTTGGAATTTGCTGTCACCTAATGACACTTTTAGAAAACACCAACTACATTTACCTACCATCTCACATAACTTTGTGGCTTACTTATTGACTTCCCCTCGTACTATATAACTGGCAGTTCCATATTTTATTTAGACTTTCAACCCTTTCGCTGCTACATACTTTCTGAAGGCTGAGCTAAAAATAGCTACTATTTGTTTCTAGGTCACAAACGAATTAACACCCTATAGCAGTGACAGGAGCAATGTATAACGTGTTAACACGTCTTTAGCCCACAGAGGAGAGATAATAACAGATGTGTTAATGCGTCTTTAGAAGTGAATGAGAAACACGTATATATACGTCCTTAGCAGCTAAAGGGTTAAAAGCTGATGTTGCTTTGCTAATTCTGTATCATAATTTCTTTTAACATTTCCTGTGCAATCAAAATTGCTACCTAAATAGGTGAACTGCTCTGTTATTTTTATCATTTTAGATTCCATGTGATATCTGCATTACTTGCCATAGGTGTCTTCATTATATTTGTTTTTTCATAGCTTATCTGCAGTCCAACTTTTGATGGTATAGATGACAAATTGTCTGTTTTTCTTTGCATATCTTGGTTGTTTCTACACAAGACAATATCATCTACAAAATCCAAATCTTCTAGTTGACTATTTTCTACCCAATCGATGCCAGTTTGCCCCTGCAACATTTTCGCATCACCCAGTCAATGGACACTCCAAACAATAGCGGAGATGGAATACAGCCTTGCTTTACTCCGATTTCAACCATAAACCAGTCGCTGTGTCCACCATCAGTGCGAACTGCACACTGTGAACCATCATAGAGGCTCTTAATAATGTTTATTATTTTGTCTGGTATTCCATAGCATCTCAGAATATTGTCTGGTATTCCATAGCATCTCAGAATACACCACGTGTTGGGAATCCCTTGTGCAAGATCGCCAGATGGGGCGCTGTAACAACACAAGAGGAACCCGCATAGCTGAGAATCATCGTGCCGTTGAGACACCGAGAAACGAACTGCGCGAAAAACATACACAACACGCACATGTCTAACCTGATCATGTATACTTGACCTGTAGGGATTGTATTCTAGGATTGACTCTACAGTCACCTCCGCACACACCAGAGAGGTGCAGCAGCACACGTCTGCGCCTGTTGTCATAATAGCTTTCGATGGACGGCTATTATTATATTATCCATATCTCTGTTTGGTTTTCCACGTATCAATACGGAAATATTGCCATTAACAGAGTATTGCCAAGTACGGACATTTTCGTACGACAAACCAGCTTGACTCTGGGTCGCATGACTTTCCCTAAAGTGTTTTTGGCCCTTTGACGGGCTCTATGATACAGAGAGGCGGCTGCATCAGACGGCACCGTAAGGGATGCGGCATAAGCAGCGAAATCAAAATCACAATTGAAGGTTGTTTAAAAGAAAACATTTAAGGGCGGCATTTCGAAGACTTGCATCATACTGAGAAAATATACCACATGACCATGTCCTTGTTTGACCCAATCTCATGACATTCGCAGCTGCTACCTAATCTAATGAGTTGCTCTTCAATCCCTACACAATAACATCTTTGTGGAAAATATCATTCTTCTGTGTGGTTTTCTGATTTAACATTAAATATTGTGAATTTTAATCATCACTGGTAATGTATAGTAGCGAAACACGTACAAACAAAGTACTATAGTTTTTCAAAATACAGAAACAGTGACGATAAACAGCAACGTTTCGACCAAAATGCCTTTATCAAGCAAACGACACAAAAACAGGAGTGACGAATTTCAGAGAACACTTACAAATGGACGATAACGGAAACATGCAAATGTATCTAATGAAAATCTGGGAATAAAAACGAATAACGAAATGAGTGTAACACAAAACTAGAAGTGGAAAAGAAGAGAAACAATATACAATCAAGTGAAAATATAAATTATATATATGAAGCAATACACATATAGATTACAAGGCATGAGATGAGAAAGTACTAAGAAGCATAGGAATGTAATGCGTTGAGTCCAAGAGGCTGCAAGGTACTATACAAGAATAAAACGGTTCTCCAGAGCAAATCGACTACGATCATCAGAGGAACACGATCGGATGGCTGTGACCTGACATCGCAAGCTCCTGAATGGCCAGTATCATTGAAATGCAATATACTAACACGTGGTTCTGGAATAGTTATCTATGTGAGAATCAATCAATATGATCCTCAACTTTTCACACAAATTCATACATAAAACAATTTACCGAAATTCTAATTTAAAAGACCCTGAAATAAAGTGATAAGCATAATAACATTTGACTAAATCTGTTCATCAATAAAGCGCCTCTGACTAACGTCTGGCCGACGAGAAAGTTCTATCACAATGACTGGATCCTCTGTTCTGCACGTGGTAACTTGGAACCGCTGGAATAGGACAATCTGGCTGTCTTAGCTTATCTTAGTAACGCTTTTCTGGTCAGCACGTGCCCGATGAGAATATATAGGAATATTCTTCAAACTGGCTGTCATATCTTCCACCAACTGATATGCACGTGGTAAAGGAGAATATACAGGAATATTCTACAAACTGGCTGTTTTGGCTTTCATCAACTGATATACACGTGGTAAATGAGAATATACAGGAATATTCTACAAACTGACTGTCATAGCTTCCATCAACTAATATGCACGTGGTAAATGAGAATATACAGGAATATTCTACAAATTGGCTGTTTTGGCTTTCATCCACTGATATACACGTGGTAAATGAGAATATACAGGAATATTCTACAAACTGACTGTCATAGCTTCCATCAACTAATATGCACGTGGTAAATGAGAATATACAGGAATATTCTACAAACTGGCTGTTTTGGCTTTCATCAACTGATATACACGTGGAAAATGAGAATATACAGGAATATTCTACAAACTGGCTGTCACAGCTTCCATCAACAGATATACACGTGGAAAATGAGAATATACAGGAATATTCTACAAACTGGCTGTCATAGCTTCCATCAACAAATATACACGTGGTAAATGAGAATATACAGGAATATTCTACAAACTTGCTGTCTTGGCTTTTATCAACTATCATCTACTGATTTCCACGTGGCAAATGAGAATACACTAGAAATTATTATTCACTCTACTACCTGTATCGAATTCCTCACTGGGCGAACTACCTTGTTCCTCCCTATCTGACGACAGACCGTCACTCCTTGCTAACTTCTCGGGTCTCCTCTCAGAACTGCCGTGTAGCGCCTTTTTATGCACTTTTCCCCGGACTTGTATTGACCAATGGTCAGCTTGCTTTTGACATCCTTCGTCCAAGGGACTGTACTCCCCCTATTTTTGAACCAGGTGATTTTTCGATTTCGTTTTTTTGTTTGACTGAAACCAAGGGGACTTAATTTTGCGACTTGTCCTCCCACCCTGTTACATGCGCATGCGCATGAGGCACATAGCGCCACCTGGCGAACGGGAATATAAAGTTGGAATTTGCTGTCACCTAATGACACTTTAGAAAACACCAACTACATTTACCTACCATCTCACATAACTTTGTGGCTTACTTATTGACTTCCCCTCGTACTATATAACTGGCAGTTCCATATTTTATTTAGACTTTCAACCTTTCGCTGCTACATACTTTCTGAAGGCTGAGCTAAAAATAGCTACTATTTGTTTCTAGGTCACAAACGTGAATTAACACCTATAGCAGTGACAGTAGCAATGTATAACGTGTTTAACACGTCTTTAGCCCACAGAGGAGAGATAATAACAGATGTGTTAATGCGTCTTTAGAAGTGAATGAGAAACACGTATATATACGTCCTTAGCAGCCTAAAGGGTTAAAAGCTGATGTTGCTTGCCAATTCGTATCATAATTTCTTTTTTAACATTTCCCGTAATCAAAATTAAGTACCTAAATAGGTGAACTGCTCTGTTATTTTTATCATTTTAGATTCCAGTGTGATATCTGCATTACTTGCCATAGGTGTCTTCTCATATATTTGTTTTTCATAGCTTATCTGCAGTCCAACTTTTGATGCTATAGATGACAAATTGTCTGTTTTTCTTTGCATATCTTGGTTGTTTCTACACAAGACAATATCATCTACAAAATCCAAATCTTCTAGTTGACTATTTTCTACCCAATCGATGCCAGTTTCGCCCCTGCAACATTTTCTGCATCACCCAGTCAATGGACACCCAAACAATAGCGGAGATGGAATACAGCCTTGCTTTACCTCGATTTCAACCATAAACCAGTCGCTGTCCACCATCAGTGCGAACTGCACACTGTGAACCATCATAGAGGCTTCTAATAATGTTTATTATTTTGTCTGGTATTCCATAGCATCTCAGAATATTGTCTGGTATTCCATAGCATCTCAGAATACACCACGTGTTGGGAATCCCTTGTGCAAGATCGCCAGATGGGGCGCTGTAACAACACAAGAGGAACCCGCATAGCTGAGAATCATCGTGCCGTTGAGACACCGAGAAAACGAACTGCGCGAAAAAACATACACAACACGCACATGTCTAACCTTGATCATGTATACTTGACCTGGTAGGGGATTGTGTTCTAGGATTGGACTCTACAGTCACCTCCGCACACCAGAGAGGTGCAGCAGCACAGTCTGCGCTGTTGTCATAATAGCTTTCGATGGACGGCTATTATTATATTATCCATATCTCTGTTTAGCTTTTCACGTATCAATACGGAAATATTGCCATTAACAGAGTATTGCCAAGTACGGACATTTTCGTACGACAAACCAGCTTGACTCTGGGTCGCATGATCTTTCCCTAGTGTTTTTGGCCCTTGTGCGGGCCGTGCTATGATACAGAGAGGGGTGCATCAGACGGCACCGTAAGGGATGCGGCATAAGCAGCGAAATCAAAATCACAATTGAAGGTTATTTAAAAGAAAAACATTTAAGGGGCGGCATTTCGAAGACTTGCATCATAATGAGAAAATATACCACATGACCATGTCCTGTTTGACCAATCTCATGACATTCGCAGCTGCTACCTAATCTAATGAGTTGCTCTTCAATCCCTACACAATAACATCTTTGTGGAAAATATCATTCTTCTGTGTGGTTTTCTGATTTAACATTAAATATTGTGGTAATTTTTAATCATCACTGGTAATGTATGTAGCGAAACACGTACAAACAAAGTACTATAGTTTTTCAAAATACAGAAACAGTGACGATAAACAGCAACGTTTCGACCAAAATGCCTTTATCAAGCAAACGACATAACAGGAGTGACGAATTTCAGAGAACACTTACAAATGGACGATAACGGAAACATGCAAATGTATCTAATGAAAATCTGGGAATAAAAACGAATAACGAAATGAGTGCAACACAAAACTAGAAGTGGAAAAGAAGAGAAACAATATACAATCAAGTGAAAATATAAATTATATATATGAAGCAAATACACATATAGATTACAAGGCATGAGATGAGAAAGTACTAAGAAGCATAGGAATGTAATGCGTTGAGTCCAAGAGGCTGCAAGGTACCATACAACGAAATAAAACGGTTCTCCAGAGCAAATCGACTACGATCATCAGAGGAACACGATCGGATGGCTGTGACCTGACATCGCAAGCTCCTGAATGGCCAGTATCATTGAAATGGGTTGCTACAGGGTCATAGAGCATTGGCGTATATCGCGCAAGTGTTGGGCGAATCGGTCACTGAGTCTCTTGCCTTGTTGCACCGCTTGCAGATAATGGCATAGATAATATTCCGAGACTCGCACGTGAAACTGTCTTCAATAATGAACGTTGCTTTTGGAAAAGACACAGTGCGGGTCTGTATTACATAAGCACACTGTTGCAGCGCCGAGGCCACACTGATGGTGCCAAATGACTCTGGATTGAGGCGATCAGAACCAACATATCCTTAAGACTTCTGTCCCGTCTGTACGCCACCAAAGGATAGTGTTGAAGATTGATCGTGTTCTCTGGATCAGACTGAAGAATGGAGATGACGGAATAAGACTTTCTTCAAAGGGAACTATGAGTTTCACCTGTCAGAATTGGAAGTTCTATGCTGGTTAGAGAGAGCCTCTGACGAGAAATTTGCTGAACGCGCCGATAGCAGATGCAAGCACCTTTATCCGCATAAGCGCTTACGGAAGAAATCAAGCATCTCGTGAGCTCTATCGAGAAAAATCATCGTCCTCGCTACAGAGGCGACGAAGGCGCAAGAATTGAGAGAATGGTAAAGAGTCACGACAAGCCTGGAAATGGGAAGATGTATAAAGAAGAAAACTATGTGCATCAGTAGGCTTATAGTATACTGATGTAGTGATGGTGGATAGGCTGATGGTGATAGTGATGTCAAGAAAGATTGACAAGAGGAGAGATGGAGATGTAAACCGAATAGCCGGATTAAAGACATTAATGAAATTAATGAAGCGTGACAAATCGGCTTCAGGCATATCGTTAATACCAATAAATCATCAATGTATCTATAGATACACAGACGAAAGATGGCCATCATAGAATTCACACTAGGTGTTCAAGATGACCATGAATAGACAAGCATAACTGGGCCCATTTAGTACCCATGGCGACTCCACAGTGCTTTATTTAGCACCTTTAACGTTATGCTCCAATTTCTGAGGCATATAGAAGAACACATTGTGACAACCTGTAAAATCGAGGGTAGACGAGACAGAGGAAGACAGAGAGAGAACATTTTGGATAGCCTGACTTCATAGCACGGTAGAGCGTCAACATCTGAGTTGATAGCAAACACCAAAAACAGATTTGTGGAGATACGCCATTCGGCACGGCACCTGTTGATGACATAGAAGAAGACAAGGGTCTTTTACCCTTTCCAATTTGACTAAACCTTTTTGTCTTTAATTTGATTACCTGTCACCGAAAGTCTGCCGAAATACTTTGAGATAATATATAATAGCCGTCCATCGCACGGATGATGACAACAGTTTCAGACGTGCTGCTGCACTCTCTGTGTGTAGATGACTGTAGAGTCCAATCATAGAACACAATCCCCTACCACAGGTCAAGTATACATGATCAAGGTTAGACATGTGCGTGTTGTGTGTTATGTCTTTTCGCGCAGCTCGCTTTCTCAGTGTCTCAACGGCACGATGATTCTCAGCTATGCGGTTCCTCTTGTGTTGTTACAGCGCCACATTTGGCGATCTTCAATTTTGCCATTAATCAACTGTTTTGGGAAGCGTTTATCAGGCATCCGAGCAACATGACGACCCATTTCTTATTGGGCCTTATGCAACACGTGTTGACGCTTGGGATCTTTGCTCTTATGAGGACTTCGGTATCTGGAATTTTGTACTGTCAGCTTATTTTTAGTATTCTGCGTAAACAGCTTTGTGGGAGGGTTTAGTTTTCTTGCGTTTCTGCTATACACTGTCCATGTCTCGCTTGTGTACAGAAGCGTGGTTAGCACTATGGCCTGGTAAACTTTCAGCTTTGTGGCTACGCTTATCCCCTTCCGCTCTCACACAGTGACACGTAGCCTTCGAACGCAGCACTACCTTTTATATCCATATTGACCTCAGAGTCTATGTTTACCGATCTGGATAGGAGGCTGCCAAGATAGGCAAAGTTGTCCGCTGACAGGAGACGCTGGTGTTTAATGTTGATGACTGGATCGTAGTACTGCTTTCTAGGGGCAGGCTGGAACATGACCTCTGTTTTCTTGGTGTTAATGGTAAGACCAAAATTATCACAGGCCACTGAGAACTTGTCCATGTAAGTCTGCATTTCTTCCTCAGAGTTGGTAGCGAGGGCGAACAAGTATGATAGCAACTGAATAGCTTTTAAAGCGTAGAAACTGTGCATCATTTGAGATCATTAGATGGAGATGAATTGGGCATGTATATCGTATATTTTTATCGTATATATAGAAGAATAGGCAGAGTTTCATGGACAGAAAAACACAAATAAACAAGTTTTAGGAAAACTAGGCATGAAGAAACAATTATTATGAGAAATAAAATTCAGACAAGTATTTTGGGCACATAAAAAGACATGACACCATGATAAAATCTGTACTAGAGGGAAAGTTGAGGGGAAGAGCAAGAAGAAGACCGAGAGATAAGTGGGAGGGAAACTTTAAGAAATAGACAGGTTACAGTCTGGCAGTGTACAACACAAAGGCGAAAGACAATATATGCTGAGATTCATTGCAGCCAACCTTCGATGTGGAGACGGCACCTGATGATGATCGTATATTATTGACCAGGACGGGAAAAGAAAGCCTGGTCGTCCAAAGGAGAACTGTGGAAAGAGAGTTGAAAGATTGTTGCCTGACGTTGGAAGCAATTAGTATAAAGGCGACAGAACGGCAACAATGGACATTTCTTGTGGAATACTTATATGTCTAACAAGACATGAAGATATATATGTTTAGATCACTTAGTTTGTTCCTTTCGTGCCAAAGGCGGCACATAGGGCAGATAGGTAGGGCACATTTCCTCAGATGCGGTTCTTTGCTTGCTAGCAGTTGGAGATCTTGTATGGTTTTACATCCCTATTGTACTGTTATCTTCATGCTTTCTAGCCTGTGACACCCTGCTGCTAGGACAGTAACAAATGCACACCACTTTCTCTATTCTGGCCACATTCTGTATTGTGTTCCAGCTACGGTTCAGTTCTTGTTCTACTCAGGTCGTTTTAGGTCCACCATGTTTACCCTCTGGTGTTCATTTTGGTACAGTTTTCGTAACATGTCTCCATGGGTATTACATGTCTTATCTATCTCCAGTCTCTTTTGTATGCTGGTGCTCACATTCATTTGTTTGTACTGTGCAAACAGTTCTTGGTTACAGATAGCATTTGGCTACAACATGCGTATGATCTGTTGCAAACAAGTTGTATGGAATGTAGAGAATTTGGACATATCTTGTATCATCATTCTCCAGCATTCTGATACATATAGTTAAAAGCACACAATTGCGGTATATATCTTGCTTCTGATGCTGTATTAGGTTGATTTCCAGTCCGCCTGAAGGGTTTTGAATGCATTTCATGTCATACTCAGTCTGCTTTAACTCTAAGATATTTATTTTTATGATCTATATAATCCTGAGTTAAATAGGAAAAAAAGCAAAGAAAATGGGTGATTGTCTTGATTTATTAATAACTTAAATTTGTTATGATATTTTGATACATTTCAAGTATGTTATGGATGAGTGTCTAAAATGTCATACTTGTGTGCAGAAAGTACCTAGTGACTCACAGTGACCTAGTTGGTGAGTACACATGACCTACTTTACAGAATATGTAAACAAATGAACGTTTACTCACAACTAAAAGCCATGATAGTGGTTAAAACAGGAAGAACATAAGTCCAACATTACAAGCAAGGCACTGTTTGGTGGTCTGAACTTTGTTGCTCTTTGTTCTTCTCCCTTCCTTCTTACAGTGAGCACAGCACCATTGCCATCTTTTTGGTTTCAATCTTGACTAGTTCATGCTGAGTCATTTGTTTTACTGGTTTGCCTGTCCTCTATCCAGCACATAAATTTCCAAGCAAACCTTTCATAACTATAGTCTGAACTGTAAGGAGTTAGAGAACTTTATAAAGAACATCATGTCTCTCTTGTCCATGAGCTGGATTGGCATCTCGAACAGTCATGTGGAAATTTGATGACAGGCTTTCAAATTTATTGCATGACATGTTTAATACAAATTACTGTTTGAAAGTTGTATCATCTAACCAATACAATCTATGATTATGGAATTTATGATTATTTATATTTCATTTCCCCAGTACATGTATCATTCCATTTAGAAGTTTCTGAAGTCCAGTTCAGGTTTTTGTTCTTCTTCTTCTTCTTCTGCATTCGTTCTTCACGGCCAATTTGATCATTCTTATTGTGATGTATAATTGGTCCACTGGCAAGAACGAAGTGATCTACGTCGGGACGATTGTGCGCCCATGGTGACTCAGGCCCACCGTCCGTTTTCAGCCAGCTTTTGATTTACTAGGGTGAACTTTCCCTAGGGTACGATCCTTTCTGCCGACTATGTCGGCTCGGATCTACGCCTTTACGATCAACTTTGCCGTATATTTGGGCTTTGTGATCTACGCCAGGACAATGAGTTACGCTGTTTTGCCCGTTCTGACTGAGAAATATTTCTCGGGGCTTGTCAGCTTGTCCTCGGACGGCGTCTTACTCGTATAAAACACCGTGTAAAGTATCGGCCTTCGTCAATGTTCGGACCCGAACTTCCTGTCTGATCCGTACATTGTCGGCCTTGCTTTACCGTACATTTGAGTTTGATCCGGAGAAGGAACATTC
Organism: Arion vulgaris; assembly: GCA_020796225.1. NCBI lineage: Eukaryota > Metazoa > Mollusca > Gastropoda > Stylommatophora > Arionidae > Arion > Arion vulgaris. The sequence continues at coordinate 17,591 of JADZMA010000622.1, read as the reverse complement.
TCAGCCTTTTCTAGACGCGCGTTGGTACGTGGCAATTTGCAATTAACCTCGAAAGGCACCGGCATGGGGCCGAGTACAAACAATGTAGAAGGTCGTTTCAGTCGGCGCTATCAACGCAACTGAGGATTTTGCGCTCGCCACCATCACCCGGTCCAGTTATTCCGGGGATGTTAGTTACGACTGCAATCGAACCTTGCCCGGTTGCCCCAAGGCTGGCAGTTCCGTTAGGTATCACCAACCTCAGTTCTTCCGGGGATGTTAATTTTTATCGCACAGTACCTTGCACGGTTTTCCCAGGGCGGGTAGTTTCGTTATGCACTAAAACGCAACTTGTTCTTTTGCGCTCGGCAAACCTTGCCCAGTACATGTATCTGCACCAGGCCACCGATGCGGAGTCAGCTGCAATCTTCTCTCGTACCAACACGAGGGTAGACTTTATTCGTTACGGTCCTGTCTTATTTATTCTTGCCGACGGGCTGGCAATGTTTGCTCCCTCCTCAGGGCTTCGAGCTTCGCCCTACGTGGGCACACGTTTCGTCACTGGATGCAACTCTCATCCATGTCAGAGACGTTTCGTTGCTGTTTCTTTACGTTCAGGAACTTGGGCAACATCTTGTTGGACATCGGTCAGGAGATTTGTGCATTTTGTTAGTATTGCATTTCCGTACTTGCACTGCTTCCACTACCAGTAGTTCTCCCCGATCCCTGCCTCTCTAAGACAGACCGGAACCAGAGTCTGTTTCCAGGGTCACCGCGTGGAGGTTGGGGGCAGGGTCTTGGTTAGCGCGCCCCCTCGCTACCCCTGGCTCATGTTACCACCATGACCTCATGAGCCTTTGACCCCAGGTTTTTGTTCTTTTCTTTCTGACAAGCGTACACATTAGTTTTCTCTGCTAAAAGAATGAAGAAGCTTTCTGGAATCATTTGCAACAAATAATTCACTGGCTCAGCATCTAGACCTAATTCATCATCAGATGACCCAAAAGTTTAATTAAATTACTGTATGGGCATGCATTTATTGTTACATTCATGATCATACAGAGCAGCAAACACGTACAAACAAAACTATAGATTTTGTACATGTTTCAAATTCAATGTTTACTGCAGTTTTCCCCTTTTTGATATATCAGAACAGCATCACCTATATCACTCACACTATTGTTTAGGCCCTCATCCTCATCACTGACTCCTCCAGATTAGACTACCTTACCGTGGTTGGGGGGTTTTGCCTTTGGGATCCTGCAGACTATGTCCGCGGGAGTCTAACTCCTGGCAGGTCTAACCCAAGCCGAACAGACTGAAGATGAAAGGGCCCGACAAAGGCGGGGAGCAGGATGGGGCCTCATAAGGTGACAGAGCAAAACCCAAACCCGGCGAGGGTAAATGCTCTGGCTGAAACCAACCCATCCCCCAGCTATGGCTTAAATAGCAGCATCTTTTTTCTTTTCTTATCTCCTACTTCTTTTACAACTTTTCTATCCTCGAGTTAGACCATAGTCTTTTTAGCAATAAGAGTACTGAAGTCGGAGGCAACTAGCAAGAGTGACGCTATAGCATTCAGGTGCCATGCACAAACGCTAATGAATATGTTATATATTTGAAAGATATGGTGTTTCGTCCTGCGACGGCCCCTCAGGCAGGTGCAGTGCCGGCCCACACCTCGAAGGGCCCAACCCAGCTACTGGATGTCCTTCTCATTTGCCCTGTGAGCCAGGAGAATAGAGCAACTGGCCAAGTTTTTAAAAAAATAATGCACTGAATGCTGAGGTGGAACAGCAAAAAGATGGCTACAGCAAAGTAGAACTTGAAAACATCCTAAATGAACAAGTACGAAATGTTTGCAAGAGACCCACCTGAATGAAGATGTGCCTTCAAAGTCAGAGGTTTCCCAGGCTACTGATCAGACGAAAAATAGAAGAAAGGGTGGAGTACTGACACTTGTGAGAAAAAAACATCAGCACATGTCAGTTTGAGGAGTACATGGAGGGCGCAGAATATCAGATGCTGCATCTTAGGATGGCAAGTACAGACTTACTCAACTACTAGGGTCCAAGTGACCGCCCACTGGCACTGGTCTCCATCCAACAAGGGAAAGACTCTTAGTGTGCGATGACTTAATAGTCACTTACAGAGCTGGGGAGATCACATGGACGTAGGGGAGGAGTTTTGAAAACTGACAGGATGACAACAAACCAACCTTTGTCAATCAACCCAAAGATCAGCCAACCTTCTACTCCAAATCAAGGCACACCACCTCTACACCAGATTTGGCATTCCACTCAGACCTGGAGGGAACATTACACGTGTTGTTGGGAAACAGCTAGAGGCAGTGACCACGGCCAGTTTTTCCCACTGTTGAAAATCAACTCATCAGGGAGAGCAGCACTTATCTAGGTGGTTATTAGTTACTAAACTGACGTCATGCACTTGGGCAGACCCATAGGTGCTAAGTCTCACCCAAAGATTTGGAAGAGTATGAACGGATGGTTACTGTCTTGTTAAACACATTCCTCACCTGTTCAGCAACAGTTTGACCTGAACAACGATAACTCAAACTGCTTAAATCGCTTGATCGATTCAAATCGATTTTAGTGTCCTCTATCCAACAGAGAGTCGCGAAGAGACCGAAGGATATCCATATCCTCTTCAACTCCCAACAATCGATGCAGTTGATGCTAGTCTGTCCGCCTCTCATTACCGAAAACACCGCATGAGGACAGTATATCCACGTAAGCCTCTGGAGGTTAGAAACTTATATAGACAACATCCACTCATACCGAAACCTGCCCTTCTGGATCTTGTGAAGCATCGACTGAGAGTCAACAACTGCCCCAGTAAATGAAGTCCCAGAAATCCAATGGAGGGCAGCAGTAACGCCTCAACCTCCATCCTCATACTAGAAGTAGTTGTCCTGTATGCCCCACTTCGCTCTGCAACAACCCTACCATGCGCATTACCAAGAAGCCCCAGCCGATTTCTACCACGTTGATCATCGGTATATACAACAACATCACATCCCTTCTTTATCTTCATCAGCTACTTAAATGCGAGATCAGCCATGTTGCCAATCTCTACATTCTCTTCCAAGAGTAATGATAAGTTGAGATAGTTCATCATGCTACCTTTCTGTTGGGATCCATTTTTCCCCTTTGGTAGGGTCGAAAATTAGTCACCTGGAAGTTCTTAGTCTGGCCATCCACGACATCCCACGCTCATTCTCTGCCCTTAACATCATTAGTGTTCTTGTGAGTGGATGTCTCTTATCCGAAGTAACCCGCATATAGGCCTTGGTTTGGGCGATTGCATGACGGGAGCGTAGTGACAAAAGGGCCCAAACATATATCTCATTTTCACAATGGGGTATCTCTAGTGCAGCCCAGAACTATACGCATACCTTCATTCTGAACTCGTTCGAGTCGTTCACATTGTGATCTTGATATCGTAAGAATTCAGAGTCTGTAATCTACCACTGACATAACCAATCGATCGAACAAAATGGCAAGTAGTTTCTGCTCAAGGTGTGCGGCCACCATAACTTTGAGAGCCGAAAGACCACGCTTGCACCGTTGTATCGTCTGTTCAATATGGTGTTGAAAGATAGACTACGATCAAAGGTTTTTTCAAGATAGCGCAGCCTGTCTCTGGCCGATGGTATTTTCCCATCAAAGATTACACGTAGGTCACCCTTTTTGAATATGTGATTATTTTACAGACCACAACATACACGCTTTTTCAGGATTGGCCTGAGAGCAAACTCTCTACACCAACCCGGAGATGGTAGGAAATGCTTAAGTCGTCAACCATCTCTGTCTATCTGACCTAGTCCTAAAATTAAGATATCTGCAAATGTCAATGTCCGACCCAATCCGGTTGGCTGAATTTAGCACATTTGCTTTTAAATATTAAAAACACGGGTGATAGAGGATAACCCGGGGTAACCCCGGCATATACGTGCAGGATCCGATGTCCATGTTCCTAAACGGAGTGCAATGGTTCTCTCCATTAAAGAAGCAGCTATCCAGTTCACCAGCCAAGGATTAATTTCACATTTAATCAAAGAGCGCACCATTATTGAAAATTCACCTTGTTATAAGCATCCTCCAAGTCGATGGCCACAGCAACAGTCCCTGCTTGATGAAGCCTTCATAAAACATCATATGAAAACGTGCCAGCATTGTCCCATGCCCCTTTCATTGGCGGTAGTCCCCAAAGTGTCGGAGAGGGGTTATTCTCCAAGTGACACATTACCTTTCTGGCACTACTTCTCTAGTAATTCCATACTTTTTGGGCAAGGTGAGATGGGGTAGCTGGAGCAGTTTAGATCCTTCCATGTTTGTGAGCGGTGTAAATAACTATGAACCCAACCTCGGTACTCAGCATTCTGTACACTTTTATTAAAATCCATCACAACTGCGTCCAGCTGTTTGATGTGATGATATTTGACACCATCAGGCCCTGGAGCGGTGCTGTGGCTTGCCTTGAGTCATTAAAAACTCCTCCTTTGTAAAGTAAGATTTCCAGAGCTAGTCAATGTAAGGCTCCCCAGAGCTAGAAATATCAGAAGAGCACTGATGATATTATGGCAGTCAGTTTTATCACCTTTTTCTGTCTGTTCTACGAAACGATGAAGGAAGCCCTTTTCTGCATCTGTTGTCAAGACGATCCTGACGAGTCACGAAGAGGAAAAGACTGGCTGGTATTCCTCCTGTTCCTTTTGCGATGAAACTGCCAGAATTGAAATAGAGACTTATCGCCACAGACTTGGTATGAAAGTCTCCCAAAACCCCACTTTTGCCACTACCCAATACTTTGAAATTCCCAGTGGCTTTGTGGCGAATAGCAGACTTTTCAACCACATCACACATATTTCTAGGTCGCTTTCTGTGCTCTCTCCCAAATGACTTTGCAACAGCCTCTTTTGCCAGCCATGCTTTTTCAACATTTTCATTCCACCAAGGTGGTTGAGGAAAGGAGTCCTAGCAGTTTTTCTGGCAGTCTGCCGCAGTATACGAGGGGTTTTCGGGGATCAGAGGGCATGGCGTGTACTGAAAAAAGATTTGGGTTTTCGGTGTCGAAAATTATTGGCCTTATTAAGAAGAAAACGCAGGGAGATGATCACATTTTGAGCCCCAAAAAATTTTCCCAAATGAGCAAAGTAATTAGTTATGGAGATCAGTGCCAGATCAATGACCCCAAAGAGTGTCCTCAGGTCTAGAAGCCAACTGAGTTGGTCATTAATATCGTCAAGTCAGAGTTTACTAGAGCAGAACTCAAAGCGATGCCCTGTCTATTTTTGGTAGCGTTCCCACCCTTTGATCGTGCATTGAAATCCCTTGCTATAAGAAACTTTGGGGTGGTACATCTGAGAGCTTCTAAAGGGAACCCAGTTATCTGCAATATGGAGTTTGTCCACATATGTACACTTATAGTTTCGCTACCTGATCACGAATTGTTAATTTAATTCCTTGTAATTCCACACCCTCGGAAGAAGTCATGTGTCAAGGCAGTTGGGGGAAGCTTGTCACATGATAGCCTGGCCTCATCCTACTCCGGGTTCACTGGGGGAAAATAACATTTGAATCCGGGACCCCTCAAGGGCTTTACCCTCTGAAAGGGTTGGTTTCTGAATCATAAAAATGTTGAACATAGACTAGCTTCTGTAGAATTGGCATCTGTTTTGCACTTCGAAAATTTCCCAGTACCCAATGCGTAGATATTTAGATGTCGGTCTGTCTTTCTTCTAAACCCGTCTCTGTCCAGCTTGTCGCTTACGTCCATTTCTTTTCCTCCTACCTCTTCTTTTGTATGCATATTTTCTTGTCTGATCTGCGGGAGGACCAGTCTATCTAGGTGAATTACAAGAAGGCAGTTTGGGACAATGTATAAGCATCGCACCAGTATACTGACACTAGGTCTATCGACTGACAAGGACATCAACAAGGTAGTTGATGATTCAGCGATGAATAAAACAAGCCGCCTATGAAACAATTCCAGGGGGGCTCGAAAGCACTACACGCCTTACGGGAGTATGAATTGGAACTACTGCAAAAACGTAGAAATTTAAAGAAAGCAGGCAGAGACCACTTGCAAGAACACACAACAAAATCAGCATCCCAAAGGGCCCATATTTAAAAGCGACCAAGCTGCAGGCCAGAGGAGAAGGGGAAGGGAAAAAACAGTCCTTAAACTTTGAAAGAGATACCAGGAAACTGAAGTGGAAAACAACTTAATGTTAAGGTAGGGGAGACATCCAAGATTGCATGAACAAAGATGGAAACATCTACAGGAAAAAAGGCAACTGATCATTTTGCAGACTCTTTGCTAAAGAATCAATATTGAAATTAGCTCAATGAAACAGCGAGAAATTCGTGAGAAAAAGCAAAATGTAGAACAAGATGAAACCATACCTGAAGTGATAAAGACCCCAATCACATTTAAAGAACTGGAACTGGTAATATCCAAATTAGAATTGAGAAAATCACAAGCAGCTGATGGAGTGTCCAAAGAGATGATTAAGAACTTGGGAACTGCAGCAAAACAAAGCTACTGCAGATTTACAATAATTGTTGGATTTTCAAGTTCCCCAGACCTGGAGTAAAGCAATCATGATACTTCTCTTCAAAACCTGGAAAAAAATAGTTCTGCTGTTCCAGTTCCGACCGATTAGTCTTACAAGTTGTCTCTGCAAAAAAATGGAACGTATAATCAATCTCCGACTGCATGGTATCTTTAAAGGAAAAAATTCTTTTGTCACAGCAGGAGGTTTCAGGCAGGTACTCTACTGAAGACCAAGCAACGTACCTTTCTCAGGAGATTGAGGATGTGTTCCAAGATAAGAAACTGGTACTAGCGACATGGATAGACCAGGAAAGTTTTGACAAGGTTTGAAAAGAAGGACTGCTGAAGAAACTGAGAAATTTTAGAATAAAGGGTAGGATGTACAGATGGATAAAAGCATACTTACATAACAGAAAAGCCGATAAACTAGATGGTCTCAAGAGTAAAAAATTCTACTGCGCCCCCAAGGAGGAGACTGTCCCCACTCTTCTGATTTTCATAAATTACCTGCTGCTGAATTACTCACAGAGTAAAAGTGCTATGTACACTGATGATCTGGTAATATGGTGTACAATGAGTATGCAACAGTGGCCACCAAATTGATAAAAGAGCTGCTGATGCCTTAACCTCATGGGAAACAGATGGTGCGTCAGCATCAAACAGATAAGTGCAGCACTACGCCTTTACTCTTCTCCCAAACAAAAAGCTGACACCATTAAAATAAATGGAGAAATCAAAAAGAAGACACGCAATCTACCTATCTTAGAGTTACATTCTATGATAGACTGACACGGAAGCAGCACATCAACAAAGCAGAGCAAAGGCCGAAGAAGTTAGCCATCCTGAGAAATTAATGAACCACATGGGAAGTTAGTCAAAAAAAACTTTAAAATATTTATCAGCAGGGCATGACCACACCTGAATATGGGTTAGCTGCATGGTGTCCAGCATCAAATACCACATTAGGAGAACTGGATAAGGTGCAAAACCCGGCGCTTCGTGTCATCACATGAGCAATGAAATCAACACCTAAAGTGGAGATGGGAACAGTGGGGAATAAACACTGAGGGTAATGCAGAAACACAAAAGTGATGACAGGCAGAAAAGTGTCTGAGATGCCAAGCCACCCAATGGAAAAAAGATTCCAAAATCAGCAATGGGGCTAAAAAGAAGCAATTTTATTCATCAGGCCAAAAGACTGAAAGGAAACCTTTAGACCTCACAAAGTTGGCATTCCCCTAAAGTCTGTGCCAGAGCAAACCCTTTGGAGAGAGGAGACTGAACTAGAAGTATGTATCCAGACAGAAGTGAAAGGAATACTGACAAGGATGAGCAGAACAGCATACAAGCAAGACAGTCACCCCAGTTTACTTTATGAAGAATACCCACATGATCTCTGGGTCTGGGGTACACGGGTGGTAGCAGAAAAAGCAGGAAGAATGGAGGGGCAGGAGGTACATAGAATACCCAAACAATATTAGAGATGATTAGAAGTACCAAACAGGAAATTCTGTCACAACTATGATGCAGAAATTCAGGAAATCAAGGTGGCAACTGAGAAACTGTTGAATATCAGACTCGATCCTCAACCTGTTGTATTTTTGACTGATGCAAAATCAGCACCCAAGCACTCCCGTCCCAGAAAATTACCAGGTCTGCAGACGCTACTGTCTAAACTGTCCAAGAGGCAGAGTCGTCCTACAGTGATACACTCTCACTGTGGAACACCAGGGAAAAGCAGCAGATCGATTGGCAAGGGAAAGGGGTGCAGGAGAGAACTGGGTGTGCCAGTTACTACCACCAAAAGAAAAAGGGTGATTAAATCAATTAGAAAGCCACAAATGCCAAGACAAGATGATTACTATAATATGAGCAGATTGGGAAAAAGTTGTCATTCTGCGCCTTAGAACAGGGCACAACCGGCTCCTGCAGCCACATGTATACAAAATTCAAGATTGGCAATTCAGCCATGTGTACATGTGGACAGGCACACCAGACAGCAGAGCACATACTTCAAGACTGCCTGAATATGATACACGAGCAAACCATCAGCCTAATGAAACAACACTGACAGAAAAATACACGGACCCTTGTGGAGCCAACTAGACAGTAAAGTTCATACAGGAGACAACATTGAATATAGACAAATTTCGCGAACGAAAGAAGGATCACTGGCCCAACCATCAATGCTATCACTGCTGGATTGTTCAGTCATTTTTTTATCCAATATATGATTGACTATCATCATCATAATCAAAGTTGAGCTTATCAAACAGATTCTGTCTTGATGGCACTGGTTGCTCTTTCAGAAAAAATCCTCAATTTATGTTTTGGAAAAAATGTACCTGTTTGAACACTAAAAGCTGTAAACCTTGTTTCGTCCGTATCATAGATACATTGATGATTGATTGGCATTACTGATATGCCAAACCGATTTGTCACGCTTCATTAATGTCTTCAATCCTGCTATTCGTTTTACATCTCAAATCTCTACTCTTGTCAACTTTCTTGGGCATCACTATCACTATCAGCCTATCCACCCTCACTACATCAGTATACTACAAGCCTATGATGGCCATAGTTTTCTTCTTTATACCTTTTTCCCCTTCCCAGGCTTGTCGGGCTCTTTACCATTCTCTCAATCCGGCCTTCGTCGCCTCGTAGCGAGGACGACGATTTTTTGATAGAGCTCAGAGATGCTGATTTCTTTTTGTAAGCGCTTATACCGGATAAGGTGTTGTTCTGTTATGCGGCGCGTTCAGCAAATTCTCGCCAGAGGCTCTTCAACCAGCAAGAACTTCCAATTTGACAGGGTGAAACTTTTCTTAACTTTCCACCTCATAGTTCCTTGTGAAGAAAGTCTTATTCCGTCATTTTCTCCATTCTTCAGTCTGATCCTGAGACACGTTCAATCTTCCAACACTATCCTTTTGTGGCGTACAGACGGGACAGAAGCCTTAAGGATATGTTGGTTCACAGCCCACAAGCCTAATATCCAGAGTCATTTTGGCACCATCCAGTGTGGTGCCGGCGCTGCAACACTTGTGCTTAGTAATACAGACCCGCACGGTGTCTTTTTTCCAAAGCCACGTTCGTTGTTGACGACAGTTTCATGCGAGTCCCGTAATATTATCTATGCCATTATCTGCAAGCGGTAACAAGGCCTATATTGGGGAAAAACCCGGGAGGGGACTCAGTGACCGATTCGCCCAACACTTGGGGATACGCCAATGCTCAGACCCTGTAGCTACCATTTTAATGATACTGGCCATTCAGGAGTTTGCGATGTCCAGGTCACAGCCATCCGATCATGTTCTCCGATGATCGTAGTCGATTTGCCTGGAGAATCGGTGATTTCTTTGTTGGTACTGATGACCAGCGGCTCAACGTATTACATTCTTATGCTTCTAATACTTTTCTTCCGTGCTTTGTAATCTATATGGGGATATGTTGCATGTATTACATTCTTATGCTTCTTAGTACTTTTTCTTCCCATGCTTTGTAATCTATATGGGTATATGTTGCATGTATTCAAGTATATATTTACTAGATGTTTCATTGTTTTTCTATTTCTAGTTTTTATGTGTGTTTTTGTGTTTCATTTATTTCGTTATTCGTTTTTATTCCAGATTTTCCTTTGATACGTTTGTATTTGGTCGTCCATTTGTGTTTCATTTTAATTTTTCACTCCTGTTTGTTCGTTTGCTTGATAAAGGCCTTGTTGGTCGAAACGTTGCTGTTTATTGTCACTGTTTCTGTATTTTGAAACTAGTACTTTTTTTGTACGTGTTTCACTATAAACCTTGTTTATAAATACTTTCTCCTTACATCGGAATTCAAACCGAAAGGTAACAATGTGAATATAAGGATGGGTTAACCGATAAATCTTCTTCTTCTGTGTTCTCACTAGAATGAGATATCGGATTCTAATAAAACGCAGCCGTCTGCCTCAGATTATCAGCCACGCCTACAGTTTGTCTTGGGCGCTATGTGGGCAAATTTTTTCTTCCCCAAGTTTGCATACTGGGGTAAGTTCTGTAGGATATACTTCCTATGATTCCTGCTTCCTGTTTGAGCTGAACTCTTCCGCAGTAAGTTTTGGCCACCCTTGTGATGGTAGGTCTGACATTCTTACTGCGGGGTAAATCGCCGAGGCAGATTGGCGACGTAGAACCGTTATCCCATTCCTAATTGTGAGGGGTCGTTGCACCCTGTTATGCGCCCAGACCTGGGGCATTGTTTTCGTAAGCATTTGTTTCGGGTTAGCATTCCCAGCGGACACATGCATCCGATTTCAGCCAAACCTTTCCTTTGTCGCTCTCTAGACATGCGTGGAGGCATGGTTCATTCTTTACACCCCAAATGTGGGCCTCGTAACCACTCGGCGAACTGATAAATGAAAAACAATGTAAACAAGGATTTCCCGCAGTATAGGATTTGAGATGTTATCGTTACCAGTGGTATAGGATCTTAGGGGTAATGTCAAATCCAGCTACCCGTGGCTGATAACACTTCCAAGATATGGGTTTCCTAGGCTCAACGGAGTAAAGAATAGTAACACTGCAACTTAAAGGCATGTCGTAAGAGGTGACTGAGGTAGAAGTCTAGGAAGCTACCCTAGTAAATAAAAGGTCGCAGAAATCGGGTGTATGTGTACTGTAGCGCATAACTGGACAACGTACAATCGTTCTTAGGTTTATATCACATACAAATCACACACAGAGTGGAACAATGGTCGATATGGAGCGTTCGAAGAAGAAATGGAGAAAGTTGTGTTTGGAAGGATTATATTTTTTAGTATGACTGGTATTGGTGTTTAGAGTCATTTTCTGTTTACTTCTGTTTTATTTTATGTCAGAGCCCATCTGATATCTCTATAGAGAACAGCTTGTGGAGGAACTTCGGCCGAATTTGACCGTAGTGTTTGGGGGTTAAGAGGAGTTTTTAAACCCCCACAAATGCAGGGGTGACATGGTTCTCTTTAAACAACAATCTCAACACTCCAACACCATCTGTTTTTTTGGTTTAGAGGGGGTGGAGCGGTCTCAGCCCAGTACCGGGGGCGGGTTTTTTGATCGTAGTCTAGCTTTTAGGAAACATAGCTCATGTGAAATGAAGGCGAGGAATGGCTGGGGTTTTAAACACCCCATTTTTGCTTTATCCCGGGGTCTGGCCCTTTTCTGTGTTTGAGAGTGGGTGATCCTGACCCAGCATAGTCAGATAGAAAGACTGAAAGAATACAGAACGAGGGACGCGCATTATATTGGTTGACTAAAGACACGTCGCAGGGCAATGCGCATCTCCTTTACTATCCTACTATGGGGTATAGAATACGATGAGCCGGGACGAGCATACCTTCGAGCAATGCTGAACACAAAATCCTCTATTGGAAATAAAGAGAAAAAGGGAAAAGGGTTAAAAAAAGGAAAAAACTTGATGGGGGGGCTGAGGACTGATTGAACAGGTGTGTACACTTAAAGATATTGATCCCGGTGAAGAATGGATACCAGTGCCACAGGAATCGCTACATCCTTTCTGTATGCATCGAACCTGATAAAGAATGGCCTAACCCACTTGTCGTGGAGGCAGAGGTTCAGGCATTGATTTCTGAGAACGCATCGGGAGCATGATGTAATCATTTATACGGATGGTTCGGGATTCGAAAAGTGGGTTTCGTGGCTTTCACTGCTCAGGCCGAGGTGATGTTGTGAAGGAAGACAGTGGTGGTTTCCTGTGACTAGAGCAGTCTCACTAGGGAAAATCATGGCGGTTACCAAAGCGATGATTTGGCTAGAATACAGACTTTTATCCATGTGTGTTTTTTTCAGTGACTCAAGAGATGCTCAGGAAGATTGAACAGGATGGGCTAGGAGACATTGGATAGAATCGCTGGGAGGTCTCAGCTGAAAAGATCAGTTTGATTTTGTGCCGGGGCATGCAGGTGTAAGGGGAATGAACGTGCGGATAGGCTTGATGGTATGGCTGCTGTCCAAAGCGAGGAGCAATGGACCAGGCTGATATTAAAAATTTCTTTAAGGGGGAGAGGGCGTACATGATTCACGAATGCGTGAATCCAAAACACTAACCAGACTGCAAGAACTCAAAGTTAAGTGGGGTGGGCTGACAAGAACGCTTATGCTGGCTGACAAAGAAAAATTTGTAAACCAACAAAGAACTGGTGTCGAATCCACACGCTGATGGACATACTGGGGGAGAGATCGGAGCATTTTATGGACTAATTTGTTTGCCCAGTGATGGTGATCCGACACTAAACTAAACTTCTGATTGGGATTTTCAGCCCAAACATCTGCAAGTACGGCAAGTTTTACCCGGATATCGTATGTGTTTGAGATAGGTACAGTGTCATCAAAAAAATCTAGATCTTCCAGGGTGGATGAGAGCCCATCTGATATCTCTTTGCCTTATCTTCAGACGATCACTCAATCTATGACAATGTTAAATAGCAAGGTTGGTACCTACATACTTTTTGACACTTGTTTTGACTTCAAACTTCAGCTTAAAGTTTCAACACAGCATGTGAATTTGCTGAGAAGTAGGCAAGCTACCTGTATTCATACTAGTAACAAACTAACGGGTCAATAATTTACCTTTGGGTTAGCCACATGATCTTGGACAAGTCTCATTAATATTTGTCATTTATTTTCCAGAACAATCTTTATAAGTGATTGTCAAAATAATCTTTATTTCAGTTCAATGTTGTCATGATTTTTGCTTGAAACAAAATGGTAAGTATAAGAGTCCTGCTAAAGTAATAAAAGAAAACAATTTAATTAGTCATGCATATACAGATATTCTTCTTTCTAGTGTTTTGTTCACTCAATGTTATTTCAATAATAATGTTGTTTTAAGGCAGTATTCCATAGTATTTTATTTAACCACATTGAACATGGTGAAGGAAAACGCATTAACAAAATCATTTGACAACTAAAACTGTTTTTTTCTAATATCATCTTCATTGCTTCTAAACAGGTATACATCATCATCATCCACAGCTTGTCCTGAGCAGAACTTTGCCACCCTAACAGCCCTTCAAAATTTTTCTTCAAAAGCATTGTAGATGGAGGAAAAGGACAGTTTCCCCTACCTTAAGACAGCAGTTAGGACTAGACAGGGAAAGTAAACAGATAGAAAATGGGGGGGACACCATACCAAACTGCACACCAATGATGCACGCCTTGGCAATAAATAGAGACTAGAACGGAATTTTTGATGGGGGGAAAGAAACTAGTGACAGAAAAAAAATCATAACAAGGGGAGAGACTGAAAAATAGGCGGAGGATAGACGACATTTGTCATGAACAGGAAAATAAACCAAGTTTGAATTAAAGTTTGGGCTCAAAATATATACTTGTTTACGATACGCTCCCCCAATTAAAAAAATCACTACAAGAGAACCCTAAACATCATTTAAAAACTCCTATTACAGCTGTCATGCTCATATCATGTCATATTTAATTCATTTTTTTCCCTATCTTTCTTCTCTTTTTAGGGATGCCTCCTTTCATAATGGTCACCAACCCTTTGTTTTTTTAATATGTCAAAATTTTAATTTTTCAATCTTTTTACAAGAATAAAATTTTTCAATATTTGGATCCAATAGCTGAGATTCATAAATGAAAACTTGTATCTTTTTGTACTCCAACAATTTTTTTTTAAAAAAAATAGAATTTTGATGATAATAAAATGTATAGTCATATTATAAAATTGTGTAAATTTTTAATCCCCCCCTTAAAAAATTTAACAGAAAAAGAAATTTAGATGAATTATAGAAATAAAATCAAGTTTCCACTTTGATCATTGCTGTTGAATTTCCTGAAGAACAGGTGACAGTAGATGATGCTGAAGCTGATGTAGGAATGTCCCACCATCAATATCGGGTGCCACACATTTCCATAAGCCATATGTGTCCCAACAGTAGTTTGCCAAAGACGAAGAGTACCATTTTCCCTTCCACTTGCATATAGCTCACCATCAGGAGAAAACGAATACAGTGCACAGGTCCAAAATGACCTTTAAAGGATTCTGAAATTGTTGAAACAAGTTAGTAAGTGTTTACAATAACAATCCCCTAAGCAAACAATTATGAGTAAGATCTAGTAGAAAGATACGTACTGTTATAGTCTTTGAACCAGACTTACATTTTTATTAGTTACAAAGGCCTCTTCCATCTGTTTCTATTATGTCCTAGCTCCCTGCTCCTTCTGGTGATGATGCCATGAAAACATCATAGCAATTAGTTTAAAATTGTAAAATCAAAGATACGTCACATATCTTTGCTGAACTGGTTCATTGACAAACATGGCGCGCTTTAACTGTTTGGTCTATGAGAATTAGAAATTGGACGTGTGCTGCTATTTTCAGAAAGTAATGAATTTCAAGTAGTTGACTAAGTAGTGTGATAGTTTGCATTTGCAAAGAACAGTAAACAGAAGATATCTTGAGCTGGCCAGATCCGAGACCAATAAATCAGAGTAATGCGGACATGGTCAATCCTGTAATCTGGGCAAGGTAGATTGATTGCATGTCCTTCAAATGAGGGTCAGGATTCTTGGCATGAAGACTTTGGCCAGTTCAGCCCTTAGATTAGTAGTATTATAAAGATTTGTTACTATCAGGCTTATGTTCTGTGCATATCAGTTTCCTGTGCAACAAAGGTCAACATCAACCAAACAATCTTCATCATCAAGGTGCGATCCTTTATAGGATGTTGCCCTTTGCTGCACATCTGAAATTCACTCTGTCTCTAGCCAGTTCACCCACTTTATCGATGGTCATATTCATGGTTTCTTTAATATCTTGTAGCCATCTTTTCTTGGTCTGCTCTGCCCCTTGGGACCCTGCCCTCTAGTATTGTTCTTTCAAGCCATCGTGGGTGCTTGATTGACCAAAGATGTAATTTTTCTGTATAGTATGTTGTTTATCAGCCAATTTTCTTTAACATTTAGTTCTTTCAGAACATCAGTGTTCTTTCTTTTTCTGTCTATGGTTTTCATAGGATCTTTCTGTAGCATTTATTTTTGAAGGACGGGATTTTTCTATCTTAATTTTTTGTATAATAGTCCATGATTCACAACCATAAGTAGCCACTGGGAAAATGCATGTTCAATTTTTTTAAATTTTTAATATTTTGCTGGTGCTTTGCCTGTTCTTCATTGGTTTAATTTAACTTTTTTAATCTTTTTGAGATCTCTTGGAGCTGTCACCGTATTGTTAATTATTGAGCCCAGATTTTCGTGCCCCACATATTTCTCCCATAGCCTCACTAACTTGAGTTCTTCATTGTTTAACTATTTTTACTTTTGGGAAATGTAGATATTATGTGAAATATTTTAAAAAAAGAAAAATGGGTTTACTATTTTAGAACCATCTTAAAAAGAAGATAATCAGAACAGTACATTAGATTTTGGGAATTTGGAAAAAAATTTTTATCCTAGATTGGTCTTTGTAGTAAATGATCATAGTTATGCATTAGTTTTACCTATATAGAGCACAACCCCCTACACTATCCCTGCAAACACAAAAGGCACCAAAAAATCTTAATAATTAAAAAATTTCTTTGAAATATTTGAGACATATTTCACCCTTCATTTTTAAATTTAACCCCCTTTTTCCCAGCCCTTCAGAAAAAAAACATGAATTCCCAAAAGGGGGAAAAAAACCAGCAACAATGAGAAGTGCTTGGAATAAAACTAAAAATACAATTTCTAATAAATATTTGATTTAAAGTCCAATTTACGGTTAAATGGATGAGGTACTAGTTTGTAAACATGTATTTTTCAAACTTGTTGAAAAAATTACACAAGTGAAGAAAAAAATGAATGACAATATTGAACTATGTTTTCAAAATGTCCTTTTATTGAGGAAAAAATGTAAAAAAGGTTAAAAAGCATTTCCCCCTAACAGAGGTTGATTTTACATGTGGGGCAGCTATCACTTGTCCCACACCCCTTCGTGGTGCAGTCACCCCATTTAGAAACACTAACAGGGCCTGCATTCTCCAAAAGAGAGTTGAGTCCGTTGATGGCTGGCATGAAGGGAGTTGATGTCCGCAGATCTGGGAGTTTATCAGTCCTGCAGTTGCCTAGCCTGCATGTTTGAAAAGGAAGAGGCCTCATACAATCAAGCAGAGGTTAAACCCTTGCACATGCCCAAATTTTGTCCTCTGGAACAAATTTTGAATTTGACATTGAAGAAAAATTTGCTGATACTTCAAATCTATTTTTTGACACTATATCTGACAAAGCAGGCAATTCCAGTTTATCAGTAAACCAAAATTCTGTAGTAAGGTAACTGGGGAGTTCAACATAGTTTAAAAAGAAAGATATTGATGTAATGAAAAGGAACATGTCCATGAAGGATCTGGATTTTTTTTAATTTTTTAAAAGCAAATTATTTACCTGTCCAGTTCTAAAAAAATTCAAAAAAAGAGCCCCCCAACGACGGGAATCACAAAAAGAGAATACCCGAATCGAATCAATGCAGCAGAACCTATTTCTTCACAAAGTTTGATATTGATAGTGCCATGTTGCGATTATTCCTTTTAACTTTACAACCTGGGTGGCGGAGGGAAGGGTGTTTTATCCATCGACAATCGTAATTCATTAATAATAGTTAAACGCGAACACTAAACTAGCATCGTGAAATTTTCTTTAAAAAATTGAATTAAATATATCAATGATTTATCCACATCCGCCGGGAAATTTTCCATCAACTGAATCATAAATCACAACAAGTTTTCCAGAAAAAAAAAGAACTTTTTTAAAAAATTTGCAGAAAAATCATAACACTAGAAACACGCGGGGTTTCTAAAATGACAGCAGCCATTATCGGCAAAGACATCAGGGCTAAAAAGCGGTTATTTGCAAGGGGAAAAAATAGAAAAAAGATTTGGATATACCGGGGCTAACCCGGGGGTTTTTATGCAACGGGGATTCGGCCCCAGGAAAAGAGGTTAATTTTTCTATGTTAGAGTTGATTATTTTAATGTGGTAGAATTGAAAAAATTTTTTTTG
>JADZMA010000621.1:0-31928 GCA_020796225.1 Arion vulgaris | reverse complement strand
AGACGGAAAATGTCGACGGACCCGCTCAACTGTTTATATGACAGCAGTGGTAAAACGCGAGGACGAAAGATTCTAGCCAATCGCAGGCTCGCTAGTTACTACCGTTTTTGGCAATCGCGTCTCGGCTTCGCGCAAGTTAGAAGTATTTAAGCAAGTACTCTGCGTGTGTTTTTTTTCATATTCAACGTTTGTAGTCTGTTTGCGTTTTATTTTGGAATACAGCTAACTAACTATAATCATGTCTGGACGTGGCAAAGGCGGAAAAAGTTAAAGGCAAGTCAAGTCTCGCTCATCAGGCCGGACTCAGTTCCCGTTGGTCGTATCCATCGTTTGCTGAGAAAGGAACTTACGCTGAACGTGTTGGTGCTGGCGCCCCAGTGTACCTAGCCGCAGTTCTAGAATATCTTGCAGCTGAGGTGCTCGAGTTGGCTGGCGCGCAAGAGATAACAAGAAGACCAGAATCATCCCCCCGTCATCTCCAGTTGGCCATCCGCAATGACGAGGAGTTGAACAAGCTTCTGTCGGTGACCATCGCTCAAGCGTGTCCTGCCCAACATCCAGGCCGTGCTACTGCCCAAGAAATCTCAAAAGGCCACCGGCAAGAGCTAAATTACTCCACCAACCAACCAACCCATCATCACTGTCCTTTTCAGGACAACCTACATATTCCCAATTAACAATTTCTTCATTTCGCACAAAGAGTTTTACTGTTGTTACTGGATGAATGATAATTTTTATTCTGTGATGTTTCTCTTATTGTTTGTGATGCAAAAAAAAAAGAGGAACAATATTAACAAGGGCAACAGCTTGTTTCGTTTTTACTATAACAATGATGGTTCATATGGGGTTGCTGATTGTGCTCTTCTTTTCTTCTTGGTCCTACATCGGAATATATCTTTTACAGGCATCAAGCACAGTAATATCAAAGACATAGCCAGGAGGCTCCAGATGACTGGCAGAAGAGCTATTATAGTCCCAATATGGAAGAACAAAGAGAGTGTCAAACATCTCTCTTTTGAGCCATATAGGAAAAATGTTTGCAAAAGTATTGGAGCGAAGAGCAGAGGAGAGATATATTAGAGCCCCAGTTAAGCAATAGCCAGTTTGGGTTTAGGAGGGGTAAGAGCTGCACAGACTCAATATTTACACTAAGACAGATCTGCAAACAAACAATTGAATACAATCAAAGTAAACAACTTATATTTATAGACCAAGAAAAGGCATTTGATAGAGTAAACAGGTGCAAACTATGGAAGATCCTTGAAGAATATGGCGTCAGCAGATAGCCAGAGTACAGTAAGAACAACAAAGGAATGACGACTGGTTCTCCATTACATCAGGTGTTAGACAAGGTTGTGTCCTCTCACCTCTACTCTTTATTGCATATATGGATAAAATAACTCTAAAGTCAAATTCAGATAATGATGAAATAAATGAACTGCTGTTTGCAGGTTGATCGTGTACATCAGTGTATCAGGATACATCAGAATGAACAAGATCTACAACATCATATTGACACCTTGAACCAAAATTGTGTAAAACGCGGCATGAAAATCAACAACTGCTAAACTGAAATAATGAATATGGAAAAAACATAATAATCTAGGCAATCATGTCAGTAACATAAAAATGACCAAGTGAAGAATTCAAAATGCAGGAAACATGTTGCGGGGCTAGATGAGCAAAGCAAATGCTGTAGACTTCACCCAATATTTACATTATTAAATTTCAGTTTACAGGCATTAAGCAGTATTTTTATATACCTATTTGTGTTCAGAGCCAAAACTGGACGTTGAGCAGCTGTGATCACAAAAAATAACCGTAGCGAAATGCATTGCCTGCGGTACCAACAACACAAAAGCGGGCCAACACATCAACATCCAAAATCGTTTGCGAATACCCAACAGAATCACCAACATCAACAAGAAGAAAGTTGGCGCAAAGCCAGGTGCTTCAGTCACATAGATAGTAAAGATGGTGTCCAAACTCCACGGTGTGCAGGAATGTTCTGACAAGTGCCGTCGGGAAGAAGAATGAGAAGACCACGGAAAGATGATTTAGATGGCGTATCAGAATCATGCGGCGGCAAGATAACAATCGTAAACCATAGAGCGGCGCGGCAAAACAGAAAACCGACATGGGCGGCGGCAGTTGCCCAGTGGTGACGACAAAGAGAACCACAATCGACAGGTTAGGTGATTTTCTAAGCACCATATGCCTCTGCGGTGTAAATGCTAGCCTCACTTGTAATCGTGTGGTTTGAACATGAGTGCAACAGGTTTGTTAACACAGACGCTCACAGGCAGCGACAACATCTGTCAAGCAATAATGAATGATGTCTGTCTTGTGTGGCCAATCAGGGCAGTACATGGGCACTCTTCAATCTGTGTTTCCGGTGCCTCGTGTCGTAGAACTAAATCGTCTTTCAGCACTAAAGGGTCATTCTCAGGACTGTATTGTACATACAGAAACATATGTCAACAGACCAGTCATTTTAGGGACAGGGAGGTGCCAGGCCAGCAGAGCAGGTATAGTTAGTGGGTTTTGATGATGTAGATAGAATGGGATAGGATAGAGATAGAGATTAGGATAAGATAGATCTAGTGAATGGGCAAACAGCGCTGCTCTTGTCTTTGCTTGTTCTTTCTTTCCTTCTCTAAGTTCCATCTAACATCATATGAGTTAATATTACATGAAATGTCTGTCTTGTCTTTGTTATTTTGTTATATTTGTTCTATAATAGCTCTTATTACAACCAATCAGAAAGATATGCTAGAGTACTTTCTTGTCAGCGCCATCGTCTCGTATTTAAGCGCATTTTTTCCAGTAATACCTTTGTACAACTAATTCTCTAAAAACAAAAATTATAGCTCATACTAAGCAGACTATCTGTTCTCCACCGGAGGCAGGCCCACGCAAACAGCTGGCTACCAGCCGCTTTGAAAATCGGCACCATACCGGTGGTGTCAAGCCCCATCGTTACAGGCCAGCACCGTCGCTCTCCGAGAATCGTCGTTGCTGAAAGGCGCTGGGCTCTCATCCCGCAAGCTGCCATTCCAGCGTTGGTCAGAAAATCGCTCAAGACTTCAAGACCGATCCTGCGGTCCAGTTCGCTGTTGTAGCCCTGCGAAAGGAAGGCTGCAGAGCTTACCTCGTTGGGTCTGACTGGGGACACCAGCGTGCCATCCGCCAGGTGGTGTGCCGGTGTAATCCATTTGTGAACGTATCCATGGAGGCCTTCTTATAAACCACACATGTTAGATCAAAAGGTCCTTTGGACCACCAACATTTTCATCAACAATTAACTCATGGGTGATTCACAAAAGTTTCATGTCTCTCCTCTCCTCTTTAACATTCCACACAACACACCTCCCACTTGGAATGGTTTGTTGACCTACAGTCAAGTCTTCTTCTATTGCTAAAAAATCTTATTAGTAAGTGTGTATGTGCTCACTCATGAGCTCTTACTTTATTCTAATCTACACTCACTATCTGTAGTATAGTGTCTTGGTCTCCCGTGTCATATAGTTAATCGTTATCAGTGATTAGGTTATCGGTTATAAATATATAACTTAACGAACATAACAATATCAGTTTCATTCCCTTCTATATCACATTGGTTGCAGACATAAAGTTGTCTTTGTCAGTAAACATGAGTGCATAATATATCAAATAGTTAATAGAGATGGTTGAAACTTTGAATCCCGACCTATCGACCTGTCTTATTTAAAAATTTTATTGCAGCCTGTCCCTTCCATTGGGTGTTGGTGTGTGGAGGTGGAATTGACGACGACACGACCTTTGGTGTAGTGAAGCGGGTGCGGAGTCCCAGGCTTCAGGATAAACTGCTACTACTATATCTATATTAGATGTTGTGGGGAGGTTTTGATAGTAATGTGAACTAGCTATTCTTGTTACTAGCAGAAATGTTCTCTGTAACAACAACAACAATAAAAAATGATGTAATTCACACATTGAGGACTGTTAGTTCAGGGTCTTACGCAGAAAATCATGTCTGTTGAATAAGCAAACGCCAGCCAATCGGATGAGACTTTTATCCCGCCATGTTGCCGTGACGTCCAGCGACGCCTCTCGATAATGTTGTTTGCTATATAAGTTGCCATGGCGGATTTTGCGAATATCGTTCGCGTAAACATGTCATGAATGGTAAGGAAAGTGAGACTTCGGAAGGAGAAGGCTAAACGTCATCTAAAGTTTGCGTGATAACATCAGGTATCCCTTACAACCGCTATTCGTCAGTGCGAAGGTGTTGTGAGAAAGAATGTCTCTGGTCTCATCTGCGAAAAACTGCGAGATTGTTCTCAAAGTTCCTAGAAACGATATTCGTGACACAGTCTTTACCAAACACATGAAAATGGTGCAGCCCATGGATATCAAGTGTGCCCTCAGCGTCGAGACATGCGTACACTCTGTTTCGGAGAGTTAAACAGCAACCTTTGTTTACATCATCAGGCCCTTTTCAGAATACCCAAATTATCATTGCGCTAAGCGGTTCCCAATGAGTTGTATTCCGCAAACCCGTACAAATGAATACTGCTGTGGTACCCTTCTTGTTGTTAAGAATGGTTATTGTGTTGTATGCCTGCGGTATGGTTCGTCTATAAGTAAATGAAGCATCATCTTACACTAAAATAGATAACGCTGTAATTAACAGTGCAACATGTGTACCCTGTAAACAGAACACTACTTTGTCTGCGACCTTCTTTACGTTGAAAATACCGGTTCTCGTCCGATCTCGAAAGTCAACCGTAACGTCGAGCGTGGTTAGTATAGATGGGTGACCGCTTGCGGAACTGCGTATTCGCGAACATTTTTTTCCCTTCTTTTCAGATATTTTGTTATCTGGTTTTTTAATGGAGAATCAGTGGTCTACTATACGAAAAAGCCACGGCTTGAATAGATGTATCTGATTTCACAAAAGGTCACTTATCTTTTCCAGGATTTACCTTCAAAACGTTATTTCAAAACAATTCATTTGATCTTCTTTTTTTATGCCAATCTTATTCCTTTACCAGTAATATTGTTGCTGCTGTTAGAATAGTTGACAATCGATTTAATATGACTGCCAATATGAGTGTAAATGCGCACTAAATAAAAACTTAACTTTACATGTGCCTATACGTAGAACCTTTAGCATCTGCAGCCATATTTATGTTGAAAATACCGGTTCTGTCGTCACCGGTCAAACAACGTCGGGCGTAGTTGTCGCCAGATGAGGTGACGCTTTGAACACCACGTGTTGTAGACATTTTCCCCTTCTTTTCAAATATTCTTTTCGTTGCATGCGAACGGACTTCTTTAATTATCATAAACCATGCTTTAGTTGTTTTGATATTTAGTGAGCATGTCGAAACCACTTGTGCTTGCGACTAATCACAATACGTTTAGGTGAAGAAGGAACAGTATCTTATTTGTATATCTTTTAAATCAATAAATACTTTAGGCCTACCCTTCATATGTTTTATGACACCATAGTAGAGGTTTTTTGGTGTGTGTCAGGGCTGTTATATGAGCGTAACTCGTCTTTTATGTACCTTCTTGTTTTATCTAAAATAACATTAGATATTGTACATGTCTTGTTATCAGCTCTTATAGACATAGTGTATTGTAGGGAGCCATAGAAAGGCCTGAAAGAATAAGTAGTGTATTATTGTTGTTGATTCTATTGCTGGTGGTATACTTGGTTGCAACTTTGGCCGCCGCTCATAACAGCGTGTATTCAGCAATCACCAGGCAACAACGCAGGCGAGCAACCGGTCTGCCAGATCTCCTAAGTATTGGTGCTACGTTTGTTGCGATGGGCGACAAGCTAACTGGGTGAAGGTCATCAAAATGTCGTTACAAACGAGTTCTGCGTCAATTGGTGTGTAACGGATGAATCTGATGTCGAGATGAAGATATCTTCAACACTTTGTAAATAGTAGTACTGTGGCTTTCTTTCTCTATACATTCTTCTTCTTGTCTCAGTGCGTACAACTGTAGTCTACCGGCCTCTTTTTTTACGCCGCCTCTTTTTTTTGCCAATATGCGATGTAATATACAGTGCAATAAAGAAAAATTTTCTATTTCAAACATTTATTTTGTAGAAATTGTCTATCAAAGCAAGAAAAAGTCAGAGAATGTCTTTATTTTTGTGACTGTGTACTCAAGTTCCTACCATCCACTATAAATTTTATGTTTTTAATTTTTTATTATGTTGTACATGGTGAAGAAAACAACATAGTATAAAACAATAATTTCATACATAAGTATCATGCTGCTCAATAATAAATAAATAGTGCAGTGGTATGCTCATGGGTTTCAAAGGTTAGTGGTTATGTGTATTCTGATTGTGCATTCTCGTTAAATATTTTAGATTCAGCAATAATAATCCATTCTTATGTTACTTGAATCGTTGTGTTCATTAGGTTGAATCTGAATTTGTGTTCGTCCTGTGACTTCAGTTTAGTTTTGTGGTTCTTGAAGTAATTAACCATTGTTCATTACATTTCATATTGATTCAGTTGTCAGCGTTGATGTTTTCGTTTGTTTTATTTGCATTATTGATATCAATATAATTCTATCTGTGTTATATTCTCTGTCGTAAGTGTGTCTAAAATAGTCTGTCATTTCATGTGTCGTTCCAATTAAATCGGCCTAGCTTTGTTTCTGCTGTCCACACCAGTGTCAATTCCTGTAATGGTCTGTAATATTCTTTTTGTTGGGTTAACATGGGTGTTGGTGATACGTTTATCTCAAATTCAACATATGTGTCATATCTTGTTTGTATTTCATTATTCTTCTTGTAATTTGAATTTAGTGCTGAATTAACATTGTCTTAATATGAATATATAGTCTTCTTTATTATGTGTATTTTTGAAATTGAGTGTATTGCTTCAAATCTTTACTGCATCTGTATCTAATGATTAGTGATATTGAAGAGTAATCTATGTATGTAACACTGTGTTCAGTCATTCTGTCGTTCTTGTATGAGTTCACAAAATCTGTAGGTAGTCTGTGACGAATAAGTGTATCCTCTTTTTATTCTATTATTTAGTGCTGGTTCTTGTATTTAAATTATAGAATAATGACATAATGTGTTTATGAGTTGTGTATTGGTTTTGTTTCCTTTTATGCTTTGGATTACTATATGTTCAGTATAATTAATGTTGTGCAGAAATAGTAGGTGTGTTGTTGTTTATTAGGTGAGTTTCTATTGTGTGAAGCCTATATATAGTAGTGTGCTAAAGTGTATTCGTCAGATTTGTTTATCATATATCACTCAAACAATTCCTAAGTTTTGTATTGTGTTTTATGTCGTGTGAGAATCTTCATATCTCTCTTTCTGTTGTATTAGCGTGTTTTTCTAAGTGGCTATCCTTGCTGTAAGTGTATTTTTAATGAGATTCTACAGTGGTAGTTGAATTTCTCTGCATGTTTGTAGTGAGGACAAACATTAGATGTGTATGTTATTATTGGTATGATGTGCGTGTTTCTATCATGCTACCGAATATCGTGTTTGTTTGTGTAAACCTTATATAGACTCCAGCATTTTTAATCTGTAACGACCTCATTTGCCCTTCATATCTTGTTTCTTAATAAAAGGTTGATTTTAAAGGGATTCACATTGTAATTTTATCTTATTGACTTGTGTGTAAGTTCAGAGAGTCTGGTTATATATTATTTTCTATATTCCCATTTTAGACTTCTAACATTTATTCTTCTTTGTATATCATTGTGTATTCTTGGAATATTTTGGGTATATCTATGGATGTGTGTTGTTGAAATTGGGGAAAAATTGTTGTATCGCTCTGCGTGTACTGGTTTTTTGGTCAGTATGAAGTGCCCTTGACGTTTTCTGAATCTGGTTGCACCTTTTCTGTGGTAGTTCAGCGCTAATCACGGCTACAATAAAAAGGCGATAAAGGCATCCCACTGCCTCATGATCTTTATTAATATTGGTTCACGTGGGTTGCGGTTCTCGATCGTGCTAACACCTACAAGTTTTTATGATTTATCCAGCACTGGCGCGTAGTTGGCCTATATTGCATTCGTGTAATAACGTATCGTGTGAAGTATTCGTGTGAACTCTGTCAAAGCCTTCTCTGGTCTGGGAATAATAGCCGATGTTTGTAGCAATATTTTATCGTATGCGTGACAATTATATCTTCATAAATGTGTATGTTGTAATGTTTCTATATATACTACATTGTTGTCATGTAACTCAGATAAGTCTTTCATGAAGAGGCTTTGTTTAAGTCAAGTTTTAATTAATTTGTAATCTGTATTAATGAGATATTGGTCTGTAATTTTCAGTTTGTTGCGTAATACGTGTTGTCATGAGTTAGTATTATGGTGTCAACAGTTGTACTATTTAGTGAATTAGTTTATTTTAAAGATCTACATTAATACTTTAAAAGCAAAAATGCCTAGTGTAGGAAAAAGTACATTTTTGCAAAAACCATTAATTTGATCCGTCTGGTCTGGCATTTGCCTCTCTCTTGTAATGTGTTAGCCTTTTTAGTTTTGTATTATTGTGGTTGAGTCTGAGATGGTTTTGTTTAGTGTAGTTTTAACATGTAAATATTTCCCTGTTTGTGGTGTTGTGTGTGCTCTGGCGTATTGTACAGTACTTATAGTAATAATGACAAATGTTAATTATTCCTGATCTTCTGTTAGTGTTTCTCCTTTTTCCATTCTGAATTTCATGTAGCTGTTTTTGTTTCTGTCAGTTATTTCTTATTAAAGTCTCTAGGAGGGTAATATCGTGACTGCGTTGATATTGATTATCTAAGTAAGCCCTTGGTAAAGTGTTATTTTTGTCGCCGTCAGTTCGTCGTTGGTGTGTGTAGACTGTGGTTGTTCAGTCCATCAATTAATTGAATCTTATAAATCTATTCTAGTATTCTTGTTTGTCATTTATATGTTCTTTCATCTTGTTGTGTGCCTAGTAGTTTGTAACTTTATTTTAGCCTGTATTTTAGTGAGGTCTGGTAGTTTTATTGGGTATCTGTAGTGCGTCTTTAGTTGTAGTCTTCTAATATGTATTGTGTATCTGTAAAGAACTTGTTTTGCAATGATTCATTAAAATTTCAGTGTAGTGATCTTGTTGTAGTATCATCATTTAGTATTAAGTCACTTTGTAGTCTGTAATTGCAGTGTGTTTGAAACGTGCTCTGTTTTGCTAATTTTTAGAAGTACCTCTGTGTAAGAATTGTCTATTCTTGATTTTCTTCTTATAATTGTGTGTTGATCTTGATATATTCATTCAGTTCATTTTAGGAAGGTATTATTCTATATGCGTCTGCTAGTAGATATTCTCTAGTCATTTAATTTCCATTATTCAGTTATAATTTCATTATCATTTGTCATGTTGTTGTTCTGTCAGTTGTCAGCTTTTGTATGTGATGCAGTTGAAATCTCCTCCCATTAACAATAGTGTTTAATTTGTAATTTACCTTTTTAGTGTGCCTTAGACAATGTCTTGTAGAATAAGTTTGTTCAACAGTCGTGTGGCTGGGTATATATATTGTCTTGTGTGTATCTTCTTACTGCGTTTGTGAATTTGTATTATCAATATTCTTCCCTTCTGTATCGTTATAATATTGTGTTGTTCTGATCGTCTGATGTCTGTGTGTTCTCCCCCTTTCTACGTACCTACCTGTTGTGTGCTCTTGTATTCCCTATAGGTATTTGTAGTAAAATCAATTGCTTTGATGTGTGTTCTTGTAATAAGTAAATCAGAGTTTGTGTCTGTGTGTTAGGTCGATAAATGTGTTGTATTTTTGTATTGCCAAGTAATAACTATATTTCTGAGGATATATAGCCATGTTTATATGTTTCAAACCATTTGTGTGTGTGTGTGTGTGTGTGGTGTGATTCAGTTGCATATCATTAGTCAGTTGTGTGTGTGTGTTTTTCTTTCATTATTCATTCATTATTATATTCTGTTTATTTAGTTCATCTTGGATGTCTGTAGTTTGATTATGTGTAGAAGTGGGTTTCTTCATCTGTTTCCCTGTCCTGTGCTCCACTGATAGAGTATTTCCTCATCACATATCCTCCATTCAAACATTAGTGAACTATTCTTTTTAGTATTGGGAGTTTCTAGTGTTCTGATTAGTTGTTCCTTAGCGTTAAGTATCTGTCAATTGTTTACTAGTATTCTATTACAATCTAAGTGTTGTTTCATTCTTTTCTCTTTCTTATATAACATGTATTAGTCTCTAATATTGCATTCTAAATTCTAGTAAGTTTGTATTCTTGTAGTTCTATATAGTTTATTCTTATATCTAGTTGTTTTGTGAGTGGTGTCTATGATGATTTCTTCTGTTTCTTTGGGGTTTTTTCTGTGAACATTATGTAATAGTTATCTGTGAATTGTCTGTATTAAATGTCTTTAGTAGATGGTCACTATCTGTCCCATAAGTTTTAGCATTTATTAAATCTGTAATCTAAATACTAAAGTGGGCATTTGATGACTTTTATTCTCTTTTGTAGTAAATATCCATTTGTCACTCTATTGCTTTTGAATTTTTAATCATATGTTTCTAGATCTTGTGCATTATAGTCTTATGCTAGTTCTGTGCTCCTTCCTTTGTTAAGTGAGGCAGCCAATCATAACGCTCCTTCTATTTTCTCCAATTCTAAGTATTCAATCAAAATACTTTGTTTGAAGTTACTCAATTTCTTTTCCATGATCTTTTTATAATGCTGAATGCTGACGGCAGTATCAACATTGGCGCCGCCACCTGTCGTAGTCGCAAGCGATGCCAGCGGTGCTGTTTGCCGTTGGTCCACATAGTTTAGCCGTAACTGCTTCGTCATCACGCGTGGTATAATGTCTTGATATATCTGCTGGGTGACCGTCTGTGGTTAGAGTGCCTGGTCGATCTATTGTAAGTCACCTTCGAAGATGTGCGACTGTTTAGCGGAGAGATCGTTGTTTCTTTGTGGTGAATTATGGTTGCATTGGTCCGTAGACTAAAATTAACACCAAATATTATTTTTAAAGTAACTAAGTGTATCGGCACATATAATCCCTTTGGAAGAAACTTTTTGGAAGCATTTTATGATCCAGACAGAAAATGTCCCGACGGATTCTCGCTGTTTATATGTGGCAACAGTGGTAAACGGCGAGACGGCGTCTGCCAATCCGGCAGCTCGCGCCTAGTTCTTTACCGTTTTAGCCAATCGCGTCTCGACTTCCTTTGGGTGGGAAGTATTAAAACAAGTACTCTGCGTGTGTTTTCATATTCAACGTTTGGTCTGTTTGCGTTTTATTTTGGAATCTTCATTAACAACTTATTGTCATGTCTGGACATCAGCAAGGCAAAAAGTTGAAACGCAGGAGTAGTCTCGTTTCATCAGGGCGGACTCAGTTCTTACCGTTGTCGTATCCATCGTTTGCTGAGAAAGAACAGCTACGCTTCAGACGTATTGGTGCAACAGTGGTGTTGTAGCCGCAGATCTAGAATATCTTGCGGCATGAGTGCCTCGAGTTCAGCTGGCAGCACCGCAAGAAGTGTCAGAAGACCAGGTCGTCCCCGTCATCTCCAGTTGGCCATCACAATGACGAGAGTTCAACAACTTCTGTCCGGGTATGACCATCATCCAGGCAGTGGTCCCTGCTGTTTTGTGGGCCAAGTCTTTGCTAAGAAAATCTCAAAACTATACGGCAAGCTAAATCTCCTCAACCAGCCAACCCATCGTCACTGTCCTTTCAGAATAGCTCTCTACATATTCAATGTAATTTCTTCATTTCGCACAAAAGAAGAGTTTTACTGTTGTTCTGCTGGATGAATGATAATTTTTATTCTGTGATGTTCTATCTTCCAGTTGTTTATCGATGGGCAGTGTGTCTCAGAGCAACAACATTTTCGTTTTACTATAACAATGATAGTTTCATGTGGGGTTGTGATTGTGCTCTTCTTGCTCTGTGCCAGTCTACATCGGGCACCTCCAATCTTATGACATCAATATAATGTGTCAAAGCCAGCCAGGAGGCTCAGATGATGACGAAAATATAGTCCATGTGGAAGAACAAAAGTGTCAAACACTCTCTTTTTGACCATATAAGGCGTATTTGCAAAGTATTAGGCAGACGAAGGAAAGTGTAGAAACCCCCAGTTAAACAATGGCAGTTTTGGGTTTAGGAGAGAGTAAAGAACTCTTCACATGAACATGTCACTATACACTGAACAGATCTGCAAACAAACAATTAGATCTAGTCAAAATGACATAACATATTCTATAGACCAGAAAAGGCATTTTGATAGGAAAGTAGAAACAGAGGTACAAACTGGAAGAGATCATTGAAGAGTGTGGCGTCAGTGAGATTAGCCAGAAGTATGTAAGAACAACAAGGGAGGCAATGACTGGTTCTCCGACACATCAGGTGTTGAACAAGGTTGTGTCCTCTCGCCCACTCCTTCTACTCTTTATTGTATGGATGCAGTCATCAGAGTCAAAATTCGAATGACGATGAAATAAATGAACTTTGCTGTTTGCAGTTGGGAATCGGTGTACATCAGTGTTGTCAGGACCATCAGGAAGTGAACAAGATCTACAGCATCATAATCCCGGCACATGAACAAGAAATTGTAGCAAAGACATGACATGAAATCAACAACACTAAAGTGAAATAATGAATATGGGAAAACATAACCAATCTGAACATCCCATGTCAGTAGCTAAATAAACCAGTGAAATTCAAATATAGAAGCATTGCAGAAGACTGGAAGAAGTAGGCAAAAAGCAAATATCTTGACACCTGTATTGTCCCATTGTTAAAGGCTTCCAAAAGTTTCACAGGCAGCCTAAGCGGCAGTATTTTATATTCTACTTTTTTGTGTGCAGGCAAACATGGACATTGACAAATGTGATCACAAACCAACCGTGTGGTGCGGTTGCCTGCGAAAAATTACCAACAACGCGAAAGACCCAGCATCAACATCAAAATGTTGATCGCCAGCAGAATCGCACCAGCGCATCAGCGCCAAGTTGGCGCAAAGCAAGTGGCCAGATTACAACAGATCGACAAGGGCAGAAGTGTCCGCTCACAGTGTCATGGAGTCGCTACCTGACAGAACAGTCGCGGGAAAGAAGGCGAAGGAAGACCACCAGGAAAGATGGTTCGGGATGACGTGCGTCGAGATGTAAACGACGAATAACAATCACGCCAAGCCATGAGACAGCGCAGGGCAAAACGAAAATACGACACTGAGCAACGACCGGTTAGCGGTAACGACGACAAAAGAAGAACCTGGTAATGAGTGCGTTGATTTTCGCCAAACGCCCTTATGCTGCTGCTGCAGTGCCAATTTTGCTTTCTAACGCCAACCGTATTGGTTTCAGACAAAGTAACGCTTGGTTTGTCATACAGACCTTTCACCAGAGCGAAGAACAACATCTAATAATAATAATAGATAGGCATCCTCAATAACCAATGTAATCAGAACAAGTACATAGACTTTCTTCCAGTCTGTGAGTTTCCGGTGCCTCGTATGGTAGGACAGAAACTCAAGTCTTTTGCACTAAAAATTGTCTCAGGACTATATTGTACCTGCCGCCCTAAGAGCGACCAATCGGCGCGAACCTGATCATTTTAGGACAGAGTGCCGGGGCCAGCGAGCAGTATGGTCAGTGGGTGCTGATGAATGGGTGAGAATACGGATGGGATAGAAGATGGTTGGATAAGATGAGTCTGGTGAATGAGTGGCTGTTTGCGCAGTCTCTGTCCTCTCATCTATAGATTCCTGTGTCATTATGAGTTGGTGTTACGTGAAATGTCTGTCTTGTGTCTTTGTTGTTTTGTTATGTTGTTCGCAGTAGCTGCCGGCCACAGTAATCGAAGACAACAAAGTACTTTCTTTCCAGTCGGCGATACGTAAATATAAGTATTTAAACGCGTTTTCGTAGCGCGCACTATACATTTAATTCTCTACCATCAAGATCAAACCGTGCCAGCGAATGCTCGCAAATCTGCAGAGCAGAGCTTCACCAAACATTGCTGTTCATAAAGCAGCTGAAAATCGGCACCAGCCACCGGTGGTGTCAAGCCGTCGTTACAGGCCCCGCGTCGTTTCTCCGAAGATCTGCGTCGTTGCAGAAGGCATAGGCTACTCGTCCGCAAACTGCCGTTCAGCGGTGCGGTCCGAAATCGCTCCAAGACTTCAGACCGATCTGCGATTCCAGGTTCAGCTGTTGCTGGCCTGCGAGGAAGCTGGCGAGGCTTCTATCGTTGGTCTGTTTGAGACACCAGCCTGTGCGCCATCACGCGTCAAGCGTGGCGACGGTGCAGACGTCGCGGCCGGACTGTCCGCGGAGGCGCGCCTAAACCACATACAAAGATCAAAAGGTCACTTTTTGGATACAGCATTCAGTGCTCGCTGCGTCGTTCACAGGTTCAATATCCACACACCTCTCCTCTTGCAACAGCACTACGCCTTTTTATCATGAATGGTTTGCACTGTTATTTATGAATCAGAATCTTCCCTTCACTATTATAAAATCAACAGTAATGTATCAACATGCTCTCCCTTGGTACTTGCCCTGTCTCTGCCCTGCCTCTGCCTCTGTGAGCTGTACATCCTTGATTCATCATAAGCCTGTTGTCGTTATCCAGTGATTGAAGTTATGGGACATGAATGCCTGTAACACTTAACAGACATGTAACTAACAAGACATAATTTCCTTCTTTGCTACCTCCACATGGTTAACGAACATAAAGTTATGCTTTATCAGGCTGACATCTTGACAGTATAAATGAATTAATGAGATGGTTGAACTTTAGATCGACCTGTCGACCTATCTTATTTTGAAGTACTAGGTGTGGACCACTAGCCACCATTAGTGTTGATGCGTGTGAGTCAGAGATTGTTGTTGTGCGACCAACAGTGTAGTAGGCAATTTGGTCAAGCTAGGATAACTTCTGCACCTATGTCTATATTAGTGTGGGAAGGAACATGATAGTGATGTGAACTAGCTATTCTTATTACCTGTTTATGAAACATTCTCCCACCTTAGTAACAACAACAATAAAAACAGATGTAATTCACACCTATTGGGGACTAACAGATTCAGAGTTAACATATAGAGAAGTGTCTGTGAATTAGAAGAAAACCATTTCAACCAATCAGATGAGACTTTTTGTCAACCATGTTGCGTGACATCAGTGACTTTTTCTCCGTGTATTGTTGCTATATATAGATTGCTAAGATTTTGAGAAATATCATTAAAGCATAAACATGTCTGGACTGATGGTAAAGGGATGGACTTGAAGGAGAGCCATAAATGTCACTGGGTGTGTGTCAACATCAAGTGTCTCCAAACCTTATTCGTCTTACATGAAGGGATGGTGTCGAGGAATCTTCTGATATCATCTGAAAAGGCAAAAAGGTATTCTCAAGTTTTCTGAAAACATCCATTCATTGACATGATCTCTGTATTGCACCATAAAGAAGACAGTCCTAGTATCAGATATCGTCTTTTGCCCTCCAAGCGTCGAGACATGCACTCTCCACCACAGTTTCCAGGTTATTAACGTATTTAATTACATCTTCAGAGCGCACATCAAGATA
Organism: Arion vulgaris; assembly: GCA_020796225.1. NCBI lineage: Eukaryota > Metazoa > Mollusca > Gastropoda > Stylommatophora > Arionidae > Arion > Arion vulgaris. The sequence goes on along the minus strand of JADZMA010000621.1, from coordinate 16,347 downwards.
TTAAAATATCGAAGTAACATTCCTAAGCGCGGTCTACAATGGTTAATATTTACAAACAAATATAAATAAATATGTTGCCTTTGTAGCTGCTCTTGTTATTAGAATCGTTGTAGCGTTGTGTGTGCTGAACGTGGTTGTCTGCTGAGTAAATATTTCATACACTACTAAAACTGAATAACGCGTAGTACATAAATGTCTTTATGTCTTTATGCAGAGCTTATTCACTAATCTGCAAAACCATATACGTTGTCACCGATTCTCGTCCGATCACCAAATCGCGCATTTTATCAGACGTGATTAATGCTGCCAAATAGTTATTATCGTTCTACGTGTTATGGTTATTTTTTCCCAACCTAAAATAGCATTGTCGGTTTTTTTAATGGAAGAAGTCAGTGGTCTACCGCTGGCAGCCACACGGCAAATAGTGTATACAGTTCCCCCAAAAAGGTCTCATATCTTTTCCAGGTTCATTAAAACATTGACTGGTAATTCATTGATCTTCGCATGCATCTTTAATCTTGGCGCCTTTACTCGATGTTGGTGTTGCTGTGTTGAGAATAGTTGTGTGCGATTGTATGACTGCAATATAGGTATAAATACAGCCACTTCAAAATAAAAGCAACTTCTGTGTACCTATACGTGAACCGCATGCTTTGTCTGCATTATGCCGCGTTAAAATCACTACGGTTCTAAATCCTGATCATAAAGTCGAAAACGGCGTCGGGCGGTGGTTGGTATAGATGGGTGACAACAGAGGGTTTTTGCGGTGTTGTAGACATTTTTCCCCCATGTACTTTCAAAAATATTATAGTTGTCACAAACTTGGTTTCTTCTTTTTAGTATCATAAACTGCTTTAGTTTTGTTTACAGATATTTTTAGTGACATATCTGAAACCACAACCTTTAACGACTAATCTTGCGATACGTTTAGGTGGAAGAGAGGAACGAACAACTTATTTTGTATGTCTTTTTAAAAAATCAATAAAGCCTTTGAGGGCACCTACAACCACTGTCTTTTCATTCTGGTAGAGTTTTTTTGGGTTATTAATCAGACAATTCTTTATAGACAGTAACTCGTCTTTTATGTATGTAACATCTAAATAACTTTTTATTGAATGTACATGTGTCTTGTTCATCAGCTCTTCTGCATAGACGTGATTGTATTGTGAGTGTGCAGAGGCCCTGAAAGACCGACGGTGTGTTGTTGTTGTTCAGGATTCTGCCGCTGTTGGTATACTTGGTTAACACGGTATCTCAGCGGCGCGGCGGTGTTGGCGGCTCACCGGGCGGCAGCAGGCGAACAGCGGTCTGGATCTCGCGGTAATCAGCGTTTTCAATTGTGGTGGGCCCGGGCGGCTAGCCGTTGGAGAATTCGCTCCCGAGATGTCGTTACCGGCAGGTTCATGATTGACGACCAGTGGATGAAATACCGAAGTATCGAGGTGAACCTGCTTCAACAGCACAGTAAATGTAGATGCTGCTTGTTTCACTGCTCCTGCCGCTTCTTTGTTCTTGTCTGCCAGTACATTACAGTAACTGCTTATTTCTTGCCTTGGAAAGAAAACTTTTCAGGCATTTTGTGATCCCGGGCAGAAATGTCGACTTGTTTTTTACGTTTTGTTTGTTTGGTGGTGAAGTTAAGCCTCTATGTGGCGAAGGCTGCCCTTTCAACCTAAGACATATCTTTACTAGTTATATCCGGGTGTTAGCCTTTTTCTTGGGTAATGGCCATGTGGCTGGAGACTTGTCTGGTGTGGACTGTTTTGTCTGTGGTTGTCTTATGGGACATTGAGTGCTGGTCTGTACGTCTAATAAGGACATTTAGTGTAGTGCTGCTCTTGTCTGGACATTTGGTGTGATGTTTGTCCTAATAAAGGACATTAGTGCTTGAATCTGTTTGTCCTGTAGACGTTTAGTGTAGATAAGTTTTTACAGTCTGTAAAGACATTTTATGTAATCTGTTTTGTCCTGTGAGACATTTGGTGTGATCATGTTGTCTGCAAGGACATTTGGTGTTAGTCAGTTGTCTCAACAAGGACATTTGGTCATAGTCTTGTTGTCCTAATAAGGACATTTTGGTCTTGATCAGTTTGTCTTTACAACAAAGAGCAATTTATCTTAGTCTGTTTGTCTAGCAAGAGACATTTTAGTGTGTCTAGTTTGTCCTAATAAGGACATTTTGAGTGTGAGAATCAGGTTGTCTAAACAAGGACATTTGAGTGTGATATTTCGTCTCTAACAAAGGACATTCCAGTGTGAAGATATATTTGTCGCATCAGACATTTAGTATCAGATCAGTTGTCTATTAAAGACATTTAGTCTTGTCAATTTGTGCTGTGAGATTGACAATTAGTTTGTCTATTAGGATATTTAGTGTGATCTGTGTCTGTAGGATTAGTGTGATATTTTGTCTCAATAAGGACATTTAGTGCTTAGTCAGTTGTCCTGTAAGGACATTTAGTCTTGACCAATTTGTCCCTAATAAGGTTATTTAGTGTGAGTCAGTTGTCTTTCATAGGACATTAGATGTGAATCTTCTTGTCCCTGCAAGGACATTTCCAGTCTTGATGTTTTGTCCTATTAAGGACATTCCCGAGTGTAGTCATAACAATCATGTGGGACAGTTGAGTCTTAGTCAGTTTGTCTAATAGGACATTTTGGTCTTGGTCAGTTGTCTGTAAAGGACATTTGATCTAGTCTGTTTGTCCTGTGAAATTTAGTGCTTGGTCAGTTTTGTCTGTAAGGACATTTACGTCTTAATCAGTTTAATCCTGTAGGACATTTGGTGTGAATCAGTTGTCCTGTAGAACATTCAGTATTGATCTGTTTGTCCTAATAAGGAAAATTTGAGTGTTGAATCAGTTTGTCTGTGGGACATTTAAAGTAACTGAATCAGTTTGTCCTAATGAGACGTACTGGTGCTTGATCATATTTGTCTGTAAGGACATTTTGGTGTAATCATAGTAATGCTCATCAAGGACATTTAATGTAATCTTTGTATCTTGATCTAACTAGTGGCGTTGTCATGTCGGATCTGGCTGGCAGTCTACACAGATGTGATCTAGTGTTGTTAACAGTGTTTTATAATAATTTAAATGAGTCTTCTGTTCTGTTATTTTGGTTTTAACTCACTTTAAAACTATTTATAGGCTATCGTCCCCTTCTGTCCTCCAATACCCCCTTCCCACCAGTACCCTAACTTGCTCTATTATACCTCCCAGTCACCTCTAATACATCAACCTAAAGTGCCTCCCCAGCAGATTTTGACCATACTCTCCTCTCCCGAAGTCTTTCAATGGTTCTTGGTGTGTGGTATGGTCTCTGTGCAGAAGCACCTGGCCTGACAAGGACCGATCCTCTAGTTATTGTCTATTGTATTGGTGGAGATGGGAGCCTCTTGTGGTGTCTTGTCTTTTGTTTATTGTGATATCTTAGGGTTCTTGGATATTAGTCTGTCAATTATCAGCTTTCAAAATGGCATTTTGTAATCTAATACAGTTGCATGCCTAATGAGGCATTTTGTGTTGATCTGTAACTTATTAACGATATTTTATATTTATACTTGAATCTTGTTTATGTATTCATTTTGACCAGCTGTTGTGTTCTCGAGCATCATGTCAGCATATATCTATATGCCATTGTATATTCTGTCTTTAAGTATTTATCTAGTTGTGATTTCTGTGTTGTAATCTTTCAACAGTGTGTAAGTGTTCTACTGTGTTTTCTTATCATCACCAGTGTCATGTATAGGTTCAGCGGGCTGGGTTCATTGCCAGTTCTTGAACATTAGTGGTTTTTGTTTAGAATATCTGGACATAGATTTTGTTGCAGTAGTGTCTACAACTAAGTTTAGCCTAATAGAGTGCTATTGCTGTGGGTACAATTAAATATCTTTGGTGCATGTAGTGCCCTTTGTGTACATCTACTGAGCTGAGGCACAGCATCTGATAATGTTGATTCACCATGATGAAATGTGAATCTACATATGGTAATAATCTTCTGTAGTTGTATGTATTGCTTCTTTCGATGTCGGTCTTTTGTGCATCATGACGTTAATGTGGTCTGCTGTGAATATGAGTATAGTAGGTTCGTGATATTCTAGAAGTATTAGCAGCAATTTCTAAATTGCTTTCAGAATAACCGTTCAACTCTATATCGAATACTGATGTGTGATTGTGATCTATGGTGTTTTTATTCCCCATTGATTATAACAGTCCATACCAGTTATTCGTCGTCCTTGAATCAATCGTGAAATCTGGACATCGTTTTCCAATGCGTGTTGATATTGTTGTTGGCAGTGGACTTTGGTTCCATGGTTGTGCTTCACCACCCTTTGGATGTTGCCCAAAAGGTGTCTGTCTGTCAGTGTGATAGAGCTCCCATAGTGGATACTGCTGTATGTAGTTTTCTTTTTATTCACCTAGTTTCTTGAGGAGAAATTGCCAGCTCAATTGTATTTCTTGTGTTCTGTATTGTGCAAATAGAGACTTTTTAACTTCTGCATATCTTCTGTGTTGGCCTTTTTCAAATGTGCTGGGTGTTGTGGCCATTGCCATCTGCAATGAATTGAGCACAGGTTCTTTCTTCTTGAGCTAGAACAGGATGGCACTAGAAGCTGCCTCTTTGACTTCAGAGAGATCATCTATAGCCTATTTATAGTGGCAGGGCTCTGCTGGTACTATCTAAATAGCTTGGTTGGTTGGTACCGTTGACTCATTAATACTGGCTGTGTCCAATTTTCCCTCTATGATAAGCACTTATCTTGTAGAAAATAATCGTGTGTTGAATTGAACTCCCCCATCTATGCCTTGATATATCTGTAGCATGTTGGCATGTTTTGACATCTCTATTGGTTTGGTAATGTGCTCATGCCACTAAGGCCTTGATCTCAATATCAAGCCTGAGACCTAGTGCTTTTATTGATTGTATTTTCCCCATTGATTTTGATGTCATTTCTTCTGATTACCCCCTATAAAAGATTATCCCTACTGTTTTGTTGTGTGATTTTTAAATTGCGCCTATCCATTTAATTAACTATCTAATAATCTTTATGAACTATGTGCGTAATTGTGTTTCTGCTGTTATATATTGTGTCATCTGCAAACTGGGAAAACTTGTTTCTTTCCATGTCGTATTAAATTCACGTCTAAGTCATTTACCATTATCATCAGGAGGTGCGGTGATATTACGATCCTGAGATATGACCCTCTTGATAGTGTGTTGATGATGTTCGATGTCTGACCAGTATTCTATCAGTATCTGTCCTGTATCAGAGTTTCAGCAACAACATCTATAATACTTTTTCATATATTGCCCATTTTGGCTGATTTTATGAGGTACCTTCTCTCCAGCATTCATCATAATATCTGGCCGCATCAGGAAAACAGCAAAGGATTTTTTTCTTTTTTATGCGAACCCGTCGTGTTCAAGTTTGATAAGCACAGTGGAGGTGCTTCTTTTACTTCTAAGCCATACTTGTGATAGGCTGTACAGGTTGTGTTTATTCATGAAATATTGATTCGTTTGTTGATAATTGTTCTAAGTGTTATATCTCTGATCTTGATGTGATGATATGAGCACTGTAATTGTGCATCCTTAGTGCTTTATCGAAACTTTAAGTAATGAGATGATAGTAGCTATTTTCCACATCTGGCTGGTATTATTCCTGACAGACTGGTTGATTGGGCTTACTCTATAATCCCTATCACACAGGAAGGCATACTGAGAGAATGGCATAACTCAGAATATGCCTGGGCGGATATTTCAATGTGAATTTCTCTAGTGCTCTATTTATTCTTATTATTATCTGATGTCTGCGTTGATGTGTGTGTTTTCTTCATCTGTTTTATTATTTCCTAGTTTCTGTCAGTGTTTGAGTGTCTTGTTAATTTCCTCTATGAATCTACATCATTGATTTATGGCCTTCTTCAGTGGATGTGAGAAATAGATATGTCATTTTTACTATTTGTCCATTGTTGCCAGTTCTTTCTCCCTCATAGTGTTGGTGTGTTGGTTTCTGTCTGTTTTCCACCTTTAGTGCAGTTCAGCTTATTCCAAGCATTGTTGTGATGTTCTACAGCTCTATTGTCTATAGAAACCTCAGTGTGCCTACTTTGCTTTTTGAATATAATTTTATTGCATTCATTTCTACTAAGTTGTCTGTATTTGTTGGATTTTCCTCTGTTTGTTCTTTCTTGCTCTGTCAGAAACCTATTTCTTCTCTTCTTTTTCTGAGCATTTGTCATGTCCACCAGAGCTTTGGAAGTTTTTATCTTATTTTCTGAGCACATGTCCTTTGTATGTTTTATGTATGGTGTATCTTTTATTTAGTATAATGTTTGAATTGCTATTTAAGTATTTACTGTTGTTAGTATTTTATATGTAGTCTACATTATTGTGTAGTTATCTGATGTCTGTGTCATTGAGTTCCAGGCTGGTGTTCTGATTTGCTTTTTAAGTGGTTGAAAATTGGGGTTTTAGTATTTTGTTTTATTAATATTGAATATTGTTCTGAGGATTTCTATTTCGGTGGGAAGTGGTCTTTGATTAGTCTCTCTAGAAGTCTAACTGTTTGTGATTTAGATGATGATGATCTGTTGAGATATTCTCCATTGTACGTGGTTGATTGTGTCGACCCATCATTTAGAGATGACAGGTTGTCTTAGCGAAGATTCAGGACATTTCCCTGCCACCCATGATCTGTTACGTCTAGCAGTGATGGCATTAAATCTCCACTATTATTAGTCTATTTGTTATTCTAATCTTGTAAAGTATTGTAATAATGTCTACATTGGTATGGTGCCCTTTTGGAGTTTATAAATATTTGTATTTTTCTTCCTTAATATCGTCTATTGTGTACTGTCCCTCTATATTTTCTGAGTTGATATTTGATGCATTAATTTTAAGTGTCTGCGTTAGTGTCTCTTCTCAGCAACCTCCTAGGCTGAGCTCTGCTCATTTCTAATGTGTTGTAATCCACCATGTAAACCTGGGTCTTCTTTGTGATTCCTCTTGCATCATTATTATGGTTTGGTCTTTGTATTTACCTCTGTCTGTGAAACTAAGTTCCAGTCTATTCCCTGCAGTTCCATTGTGTCAATTTAATATTTTCATTGATACATTTGTTTTTGTATTTTACTGTTGATCTGTGTTTGGTATTAAGTGTCTTTATGTCTAGATGTGGTGTTATTTTTTTGGACTGGGCTCTAGTGGTCCTAGTTGATTCCAGGTTTGTTGTCTGTTCAGTGCACTCCGTCAATGTTGGAATTGCTGTTTTGATGTCTTCGATATGGGTGTTAGTTTTTAATTTCCATTCTACATGTCTTATTTTATTATTTGGCAAGATTAGACTCTTTTGTAATCATTGTTTTCTTCATGAGAATTTGTCTTTCATTCTATTCTTTCAGTTTTCTTCATTTATATCTAACAGCAACTCTGTGAGTCTTCTACAAATTCTCTTGTTGTGTGTGTGCTCCATAATTCTTTATGGGGCCTCTTTTATTAACTCTTAGGCTGTTTTTCTCTTCTGTACTTAGTTATTCTTTTCTGTGTTTAATTTTATTTATGGTAGCCTCTTTCATCTTATTTTGGCTATCTGTAAAGTGTTGATGTTGTGTAAATTCATCACTTGTATTAAGTCGCCTGGTGGTGTGTATTTCTCTTATTTACTGTAGAAAGTGGTAGCGTATCCCGTTCTTACTTATGGTAGTTGGTGATGATTTATGATACTTCTAACCTGTTGGAGGTATTATTTGATTAGTGTTCTTTTTATTATGAATATTCCCTGTACTCAGACAACCAGGTACATCACACCTCATGGTCATAATGTTAGTTGCCTGACCTTCATATTATATTGGTTAGTATTGTTGTCCTATTGAGCCAAGGTACATTCCCACTATCTAGATGTACTATAAATATTCACCAGTAAATTTTTACATATACCTTTGTATGCCAAACTGCTATTGCAAAAACACTGCATGGGCAGGATATGTAATTGTCTGTCTTTAGTATTGTTTTTTTGTTGTGTATAGATATGGTTTTTGTCTAGTCGCTGGCGTTCTACCTATATATTGTTGATTGTTTTACTCTAAATTACTCTTGCTGTGTGCGTGTAATTTTTATTTTAGTTTTCTATTGATGATATTGTATAAGTGTTCTGTCTCTTAAATATGATTATTTTTCTTTTATACAAATATTTGTTATTTCAGGAGATATTCTTTTTATCTTTGTTTAATAAATATTGTGTCCTGAGTTATTTTGTGCTGTTTCTCCTTTGTCAACAAACTGTCTGTGTTGTCTGGGTGTCCCTTAAGTGTTAATATGACCTACCGTGTCTGGGTACACAATGTTAATGTTGCTTGTTTCCCCATGAGACCCTCTGGCAGAAACTCCCTATCTTACTATCAGAAACAGATTGATGCTAACTATCAGTTATTAATGTCATTCATAAGTTTTCTCATAATTTTTGGTGGTTATTACATGTATTCTTCTAATAAACCTATTTATTTGCAAATAGTTGAGTCATTCTTTTAGACAGGTGTAATAGTAAGTTTTAAAGTCATCACCACATTTGGGCATAATACTATTTATTCTTTGATTCCATGTTTTTAATAAAGATGAATACTAGTATGAATTGTCTGTTATATATCTGTATCTATATCACTGATCTTATAAGCATAAAGATCTTACCTTGTCTTGATTGGAAGTAGTAAATATATTATTTGTAATGGAATACAATATTGAGATGATCAAAAAATATACTCTGTCCAAGTTGATGCAGCGTCTGGTTATCCATTATGTTGATGATATTCGGTCAGTGATGGTCAGTAGATATTGTTCGATATTAGTGCCTATCTTGTGTCAAAATAAATATCGACGGACATCAGCTGTTTATAGTATTGACCAACAGTGGCCGCAGCGAGACGAAAAAATTCTATTGTCGCGCGAGCTCGCAATTTAGTTGTGTCGTCTCGCTTTGCATAAGTTACAGAGAAATATTTAAAACAAAGTATACCGTGTGTTTTTCATATTCAACACCAGTTGCCCCCTGTAGTCTGTTGCATTTTATTACGGAATACCCAGTAACTAACTAGTGTCGTGTCTGGACGTCGGCAGGCGGAAAAGTTAAAGGCAGTCCGTCTCACTCATCCAGGGCCGGGCTCCCGGATTTGCGTTGGTCTGTGTCCATCGTTTTGCTGAAGAGCAACTTCACGCTGAACGTGGTGGTGCTGGCGCTTCAGTGTACCTGTACAGTTCTAGAGTATCTGCAACTAAGTGCTCCGGGTTAACTCGTGTCTGAATAACAAAGACTCAGAATCGTCCCCGTCATCTCCGGGTGGCCGTCCGCGACGACCGAGAGTTGAACAAGGCTTCTGTCGGTGTGACCATGCGCTCAGCGGTGTCTACTAGCATCCAAAGTAGATCTTCTGCCAAGAAAATGTCAAAATACCAACAAATTTCAGTGCTCACCAGCCAACAGCTTGTCATCATAATCTTTCAGGACAACTCTATCATTCTACAGTACTTTCAATTTCTTTATTTTCTTTCAAAGAAGTTTTACTGTTGTTTGGATGAATAAATAATTTTATTCTATGATGTTTCTCTTATTGTTGTGATCAGATAATATTGCATAAAGACAGCAACTTGTTTCGTTTTACTATAGTAATGATAGTTCATATGGGGTTATGATTGTGTATCTTCTTTTCTTCTTAGTCACTACATCGGAATATATCTTTACAGCATCAAGCTTTATTAATATAAACATGTAGAGGCTCCGAATGACTGGCAGAGAGCTATTATAGTCTGTATGGGTGAACAGAAGTCAAACATATCTCTTTTGACCATATGGAAAAATGTTTTGCCAAGTCATTGGAGCTGACAGAGAGAGATATTAGAGCCTGGTTAAGCAGTGTGTTTGGGTTTAGGAGGGTAGAGCTGCTGAATATATTATTTGCACTAAGACAGATCTGCAAACAAACAATTGAATACAATCAAAGTAAACAACATGTTTATAGACCGAAAGGCGTTTGATAGATAGCAGGTGCAAACTATGGAAGATCGCCGAAAATATGGCGTCAGCGAATGGCCAGAAGTATAGTAAGAACAACAAAGGAACGACAAACAGTTCTCATTACATCAGGTGTGAACAAGGTTGTGTGTCATCATCTCACCGCTGCTCTTTGTGCATATCATGGATAAAATAACTCGTGAGTCAGAATTCAGATATTGATGAAATAAATGAACTGCTGTTTTGGTTGATGGTGTACATCAGTGTGTCAGGATACACATCAAATAGACAGATCATAGCATGTGTGACACCTTGAACAAAAAGTGTAACAAACATGACCATGAAATCAACAACATACTAAAACAGAAATAGCCAGATATGGAAAACATGCAATCTGAACAGTCAGTCAGTAGCACTCAAAATAAACAGAGACAGAATTTAAATAGCAGGAAACATATTTAGAAGACTGGGAGGCGTGGGCAAGCAAATGCACTAGCAACCACTGCCAGTAGCCTATTGTTAGACATAAAATTTCTAACAGCTAAGCAACAGGTATTTTGTCACCTACTTTGGCTACCAGGAGATAGACATGGACATTGGGCAAGCGCTTCAGTCTGAAATATTACATGTGAGTCACATTGCCAAGAAAGTTACACCAACAACCTGAATATCAACATCAAATGTTTTGAATGCCAGCAGAATCCTGTGTCAGCATAAGAAAGAAAGAAGACAGCTAAACCGTGCTTAGTACATAGATAAACCAAAAGAATGAGTGATCAAACATCACAGTATGTGAGTCTTCTACAACAGTTATCAGGAAGAAAATGAGAAGACCACAAAAAGATCGTTGAATGTGTGTCAGAAGTCCTGAAAGGCAAATGACGATCCTGCAAGCCTCAGAACAGCATAAGACAAGTGAAAGCCGACTGCTGGGCGGCGACCGGTTGCAGTGTGGGCAACAGGTGCCACAATGCGTGAGTCGTTGATTTTTCTGGGCACCCATATCACTTTGCTCTGCGTTTGCGGTGCCAACCTAAGCTGCCAGCTGGTGTGGTTTGAACTGAGTGTAGGTTTTGTGCAGACGCTCACAGACAGAAGAGTGTATCTATCATGTGAATGAGCTGTCTGTCTTGTGTAATCAGAACAAGTACATGGGCATCTTCCAATCTCATCAGTTCGGTGCCTCTGTATAAGTGGGACAAGCTGAGTCTTTGGCTAAAGTCATTCTCAGGACACTACCTTCTGTCTGTGTTACAAAACCTGTAATCGTGAACTGATGTTTTGGACAAAGATGTTTGACCAGCAAAACAGTATAATTAGTAGGTGCAGTAGATAGATAGAATAAGGATAAGATCTGAATAGTTGGATAGATAGATCTAGTGAATAGACAATGGCCTTTCTTTCTTGTCTTTATTCCATTCTCTTTCCTTCTCTGGTTTTTTTAACATCATATAGGTGTATGCAAATATCTATCTTGTGTCTTTATTGTTACAGTGTGTACGATATATTGGCTATATTATATCAATCAGTGTAAGTAACACCTCTTGTCTGACATTGCATAATAAATCTCATGTTAATATTTTTAAGTGTGCTACTTTTATACAGCTAATTCTCTACAAAGCAGTACCATTCAATGTACTAAACAGACTGTCGCAAATCTACTGATAAGATGCCACAAACGGCTGGCTGCAAAGCGCTGGCGTCATTTTCCAGCCACCGGTGGTGTCGAAACCATCGTGCGGGCCAGCCATCGTCGAAGATCGCGTCGTTACCAGGCGCTGATTCACTCGTCGCAAGCTGCGCCGGCGTTGGTCACAATGTTCAAGACTTCAAGACCGTCTTGCGATTCGGAAGTTAACTCGTTCAGCATAGAAGACATGAGCTACCTCGTTAATAGTGCTGCGAGACGCAACCTGTGCGCCATCCGCCAGGCGACGTGTGACAGTGTCAAAAAGACATCCAGCTGGCGAACCGTGTCCGCGAGCGCGTAAACCATATTACAAAATCCAAGGTCCTTTAGGGACCACCAGCATTTATCTCAGTGCTCAGTGCGTCTCGTTCTGGGTTCAATATCACCTCTCTTGTCTTTAACAGCTCACTATCATATCATGAATGGTTTTATTATTTACTGGTCAGAATGCTATACTGTCACTAAAATCTTAACAGTAAATGTGTATGTGTGCTCCTCCCTTGTGGTACTTACTTTATTACAATATCACGTCTCCTCTACTATCTGTATTGTACATCTTGAGATTCTCGCCTTTTTGTCCATTATCAGTGATTGGTTATTGGGACATAGATACACATATTCTTAACAGACATGTAACTGTTTTCAAAACATAATTTACCTTCTTTACTCTTGCCCTTTGGTTAACAGCTTGTAAAGATTATGCTTTATCCAATGAAACATGTGACATAATATCCAAATAGTGTAGAATAGTTTAAGTTTTCTAGTCTACGATCTGTGTTCTATCTTATTTAAAAATTTTGTTGTAGAAGACCACAAGCCACCATTAGAGTATTGATGCATTGTGGGTAGAGTTGTTTTGCAACCAGCGTAACTATGGTGTGGTGTGACAAGATTTGGTCCAAACACAAGTTGAACTGCCTATGTCTATATTGGTGTGAAGGAGAGACATTGACTGATAACGAACCATATTCTTAATCTGCTGTTGAGCATTCTCCACAACAACAACAACAACAATAAAGCTTGAATGATTACATTGGGGACGTGTTGGTTCAAGTTAACGCATGAAGTCATGTCCTTGATAAATCGTTCGTACAGTGGATAAGGTTTTCCATCACTTATCGTTACCATGACATCGTGACTTTCTCGATGTGTTGTTGCTATATGTATAGGGTTGCAAAGATTGCAAAAAATATCGTTAAAAGCATCAACATATGTCTGGACGTAGTGAGTAAAACACTGAAGAATCAGCGTGTCGCAAGTTTTGCGTGACCAACATGTCAGATCACCAAACCGCTATTCGTCGTCTTGCACTGCTGAGGTGGTGTCAAGAGAGTCTCTGGTCTCATCACAGCCGAGTGTTCTCAAGTTTCCTAAGTGGCGTGTCATTCAATGACCTCAGTCATATACACCAGCTTGCCAAGAGGAGAGGCAGTCCTTCTGGATGTCGTGCATCCCTCTGAGCGTCAGGACGTACACTCTACCAGTTTCGGAGAGGTTAAGCAACAACCTTTGGTTACCCATCACCAGGCCTATTTTCAGAATACCCCAGTGTCCCAATTAGCATTCCTAGGCAGTTCACAATGCTGTATTTAAGACAAATACCAAATAGATACGCGCCTTTGGCTGCTCTTGTTATTAGAAATAGTTGTGTGTGGTCGTTGTGTGCCTCTTGGTATGGTTTGTCTACTGGTAAATAAACATATACCGCTAAAATAGAATAATGCATAGTACTAAAATGCTTAACTGTATATGCCGCCTATGCAATGATTTGCCGCTGTCTATGACCTTTACGTTGAAAATACGGTTTGCTCGTCCGATCACCGAAGTCAAGCAGCGGTCCCAGGCGTTGATGCATAGATGGAGGCGGCAGGAACGCCACGTATTTATGGCGTTCCCTTTATTTTGAATGTTGCGGTGTCTGGTTCTTTTTTTTAATGAAATCGATATTCTTCACTATGCGAAAAGCCACACGGCGCTTAATAGACATACAGTTCCCCCAGGTCACCTCTTTTTCAGGATTTTTATTCAAAACGTTATTTCAAAGCGCGATCATTGATCTTCTTTTTATCGCGCTATACCTTATACTACATTATTGTTAACGCTATTAGAATATTGTGTGTGATTATCATAATGCTGCAATAACAGATTAATCAGCACTAAAATAAAACATTTAACAATATGCTATACTACAGAACACACCGCTTTGTCTGCGTAGTACCGATTAAAAATAGGTTTCTCGTCGATCGCAAGTCAACAACGTCAGGCGTGGTTAAATGCTAGATAGGTGACAACACTGAACACCACGTATTGTAAACATTTTCCTAACTTCTTTTCAAATATTGAGTATGTAAAGCAGTTTTCTTCTTTAGTATATAGCCTGCTTTGAATTTTTATTTTCTGATATTTACAGTAAACATCATCAGAGCCGCCCTTGCCTTTGCGTAATCTGCAGTACGTTTAGGTGGAAAGAAGAGATAGTTGCTTTTTATTTTTGTATGTCTTTAAATCAATAAATAACAAAGCACCTACCTTCCTGTCTTTAACTTCTGGTGGTTTTTTTTTTTAGGTGTGTATCGGAACTGTTCACACTTTATATTATGCTTTATTTTTATATGTATGTAACATCTAAATAACATTGAATGTATTATGTGTGTCTCATTATCAATCTTGCATAGACAATATTGTTGTTAATAGGGGAGGTGTGCAGGTACAAGAAAGGGCTAAATAATTAATGTTGTTGAAGATTCCTTGCTGGTGGTATGCCAGTTACATTTGGTACCTCGTAACGCGGCGTGTTGTGGGACAGGCAGCGAAGGGAACGGACCTGGATCTCCTGCGATGTTCACGTTGTTCCAGCGGTGAATGGTGGCTGAACTTCATTGGAGATTCGGCCTCGAAAAATGTCGTTCTTTAAAACGAGTTTGTTCATGATCCGACATTGCCTTGGATGAGATGCCAGTATCCGGTGAACCTCTTTAACGCGTAATGTAGTACTGCGCCGCTGTTCGCTTCTTCTTTGCGTATGATGCATTACCGCAACCGCCAGCTTTGTAGCGCTATTCTTTAGATTTGGAAACCTCATGATCAGACGGAATGTCGACGGACCCGCTCATTGTTATGTGACAGCAGTAGTGCCGGCGCAACGAGACAGTTCATCAATCTTGAGCTAACTAGATTACTACCATTTTGTGTGCGCTCTATTCTTTAAGATTGAGATATTACATACAAAATTCTTTTTCTGCTGTGTGTTTTCATATTCAACGTTTGTAGTCTGTTTGGAATTTTGTTTTTGGAATACTAATAACTAACTGTAATCATTCTGGATGTGGCAAGGCGGAAAGAAGTTAAAGCAAGTCAAGTCTCGCTCATCAGAAGTGGACTCCCGGTTCTGGTTAATTAAAGCCGTCCGTATTGCTGAAGAAAACAGCTGTGACCCGTATTGGTTTTTCAGCCACAATCATGCCCTAATAGGTCTAGGGTCTTGTAGTGAGGTGCATCGGGTTGGCTGCTTAGTATCCATGAGAATAACAAGAAGACAAATCATCACCATGTCTCCAGTTTGGCGTCTGGCCAGCCGAGAGAGTTGAACAAGCTTCTGTCCCGTTGGTGACCATCACAACTCAGGCAGTGTCTCTTTTGTATCCAGAATATTACTGCCCAAGAAAATCTCAAAGAGCCTACAACAGAAACATAGTCTCCTCATTCTTAGTAACCCATCATCACCTGTCCTTTTCTAGGACAACCTACATATTCTAATTACTTTAATTTCTTAGCGCACTACGCACAAAAGTTTACTATTCTTTGGATGAATGATAATTAATTATTCTGCTGATATTTCTCTTGTTTGTGATCTAACTCAACTGTAACATAAAGACAGCAGCTTGATTTTTCATTTTACTATGTAGTGATGGTTCATGTGGGGTTGCTACGATTGTCTATATTCTTTTCTTCTGGTCTACATCAGAATATATCTTTTACTGAGCTGCATCAAGCACCAGTAATATCAAAGAACGCCTTCTTATAACAGGCTCAGATGACCTCAAGCAGAAGCTACTGGTCCCAATATGGAAGGAACAAAGAGAGTGTCAAAACATACTCTCTTTACCTGGGCCATATAGGAAAAATATTTGCAAAAATGACTGGAGCAGGCAGGAAGGTGTGAGAGCTGGCAGTTAAAAGCAATAGCCAGTTTGGAAGTTTCAGAGTAGCTGCTGCAGACACAATATTTGCACACTAGACATGAATCTGCCATTCAGATGAAATTCAGATAATCCAAAGTAATATTATATTTATGAACCAGAAAAGGCATTTGATAAGTAAACAGGTGCAAACTGAAGATCATCCGAAGATATGACGTCAGCAGATGACGAAGTACTGTATTGGGAACAACATCAAAAAGGGACGGCCAAACTGGTTCTCCATTGCATCAGGTGTTGAACAAGGTTGATAAATATATATCTCAATATAATATATTATATGTGGTTAAAATAACAAAGTTCAAATTCGGAATAATGATGAAATAAATGAACTCTTTGTTTACAGTTGGTCAGTGTATCAGTGTCGGATGCATCCCAAATGAACAAGATCTGCGTTATCATAATGAATATATTGAACAAAGGTGTGTAAAAACATGACGCGAAGAATCAACAAC
>JADZMA010000620.1:0-31951 GCA_020796225.1 Arion vulgaris | reverse complement strand
CTGTGGCCAAGTGTCTATAAAACAAGTACACTAACCATTACACTATTGCAGCTCTTCCAATTCCGGATAGTTAAACATAATAATATTGTTATAATGTGTCCACATATAGTAAAGAAAGAAAAGTTATCAGTTTCTGTGCATTATTTTAGCTCATTGTTCCAATTGTTATAGTATAATGCTACTGGAAGAATTATATATATACACAAATATTTTTAAAGGGTCATATTGAAACACATCCATACTAAATTCTCATTTATTTTCAGATTTGGAATGAAAAATCTTATGACATAACCTACATTAAGGTAAAAGTTGATAGGTTATCATGAAATGTTAAAATACAAGCCATTTTATAGTGATTTTAGATTTATTATAATCCATCATCATTCTCATTGTTCTGAACTGTTACGGTCATTTCGTGATATATACTTGTATCTGTTTTTATGATGGGTATCCTTAATTTGTATAGTTGGTTTCTTCAGCGTGCAGCAATGTTACATTTTGTAACGTTTTATTTTACAAGTTTTGTCATTTAAAATTCTAACATTTTTTTACAAGTCAATAGTATATTAAAGTTATATTTTAAGCTATCCTGGCAAGACTTTGCTCCTGGTAGGGATACCCATGTCAGACAAGTTGAATGATAGAGGACAGACAAAATGTGACCTTTGTCCCTCCAGATTGGGGCTTGGCAAGAGACTAACAAACCAATCCTTTTTTTTTTTTTTCGATCCAGAAGCACTTGAGCTTTTCAGCTCTTTCGCTCGGTGCCATGGACATCGTAACCCTTCGGTTTGGTGCCACGAACACCGTAAATCTGGGAATCTGTGGCTTTTCTGCCATCCCGCGGGAAATTTAACCCGCCAAAACAGAGGGATAGTCACCGTAGTCAAACGCTGCCTGAACACGCTGGGCAGACGGCAACCCAATCTTTAAAAACATATCGTGTTACAGAAACTGAAGCAAGAGATAACAGGCTGTACATCATTGAAGACCATCATTAAAGGACGGAGGTGGATAGGTCATGGCTGTCGATGCCAGTAAGGACATTGGCTAGGACAGCTCTCTGATGGACAGGGATAGGAAAAGAAGGCCTGACGCCCAAATGAAATATGGAGAAGAACTGTGAAAAAAAGCTGACATTGTGGTCTGACATAGAAAACAATTTGTAGAAAGGTGGCAGAAAGGCAACAATAGAAATCTCTTGTGGAAGCCTTATGTGTCAAACAGGACACGAAGATGATATCAATATAAATTTTCAATGAGGAAATCAGTAATCAGCATTCTTTACTGATCTATGTAAAAGACCCCATTTTCATACCATATATATATATGGGGTATATTGAGAAATGCAGTGTTAGACCCATACTTTTCTTTGACTAACAGCACACAATGAGTGATGTGGTCAACAGCATGCTGGCTGCCTTTACTTCCCAGTGTTTCTCTGGTACCAAATTGAGGCTGGGTTAACAAATCTATTTCCCCTGTATTATACTATTGACAGCATTGCACTCCAGCAGCCACATAAATGCTCATTCTCCTTCATGGCAGATGATGTAGGGTTTGCATGCTGATTTTTCCTATTGCACAATGGTTACACACACACACAAGAACTGTTAGGGTGGCAATGTTCTGCTCAGGACAAGCTATTGGATGATTATTAGAACCGCCTGAGGGTTACCGGACCCAAATTTGGGGTGTAAAGAATAGAACCACTGTTACCTGCCAGATATGTCGTAAGAGGCGACTAAGGAGTTTTGGCTGAAATCGGATGCACATGTCCAAACATGAGAAGTCTATGCGTTAGGGCCTACCAAACCAATGTATACATGTTCTTGGCAAAGATCAAACGTATCACAAAGTGTGATTAAAATTGGTCGAAAGAACAATGCAAAGAAGATTATTAGAACTATGTTATAGAAGACAACGATATAAAGACAAAACTTAATTTTTAAGATCTTGTATTTTCCTATAGCAGCAATGTGTGGATGGAGTATAGATTGTTGGTAAAATAATTAGAATATCGATTAATGCCTTTGAATGCAAGTGCTACAAAATAGAATACTATGGATAGAAAAGGGACACATATGTCAATTTTACAACTTCTTAAAATTGAAGAGAAGGTATTGATAAAGTAGAGAAAAATTAAATATTTTTGACATCTAAACATGGTTCTCTGGAGAAGATCAATCTGGACGACATGACACTGAGTAGATGAGGGAGAAGCAGACTAAGGAGAAGATAGGAAAGATGTCTTAGAAAAGTTGACTATGATTGTGGCACACGTCTGACACATCATTCAGAACAGGGAGGCATTTAGAGCCTTTGTCATGGTAGTCAAGTTCCCACAATGATAAGCTATATGATGATAATTAGGACTATGAATATTTTACTTGCAGGTTATCATAGCGTGGTAATTTAAGTAGCTGGGTGTACATGAATTTTTCACCTTCTTCTTCTTCTTCTTCTTCAATGATCCAGCGCACTTGAGCTTTTGCCTCTCGCCCAATGCTATGTAGTGGTATCTGCATGTGTCTGTAAGTTGTTCTTTTGATCCGTATAGTGTGTTCCATTTATCTGGCCTTGGAGGAAGGAGGGTCTTTCTGATGTCTTCTAGTGCTTGACACTTGAAGAGGGGGTGGTGAACGGTTTCATGATGATGTGCACACAGTTGGCACTCTGGAGTGTGTTGTGGATGAATTCTGTTCAAGTGATTATTAAGTGTTATGTGTTGGGTTTGGAGTCTAAAAATGGTGCTCTGATCTCTTCTTGTAAGGTGGTTGATGTTGTCATAGGTTAGGCTGGCTCATATGGGTGTACACCTCTCTTCCTGTGTTTCTCATGGCCCATCTGTTCAGCCAAATTTCCTTATTTGTTGTCATTAGGATTTGCTTTGCTGTATGGAGAGTTGTTGCTGTGATTGGTTGTTCCTGTGTTGACTCCTTTCTTGGCTAGCCTATCTGCTTGTCATTTCCAGGTGTGTTTGAATGTCCAGGATCCACTGCATGGTTATTTTGATGTCATGTGATGTAATAAGTCTGTCAATATCTAGGGCTATATGTGATAGTTCAGATTTACAATGTCCACCATCCTCTAGGGCTTGAAGGGCAGACATTGAATCTGTGAAGATAATTATGTTTTGTGCCTTTGATGGAAAGGCATCGAAAACAGTCTTCAGGTGGTACAACGCTGTTCTATCGCATGAATTTCAGCCCTCATACTGAGCATATCTTCCGCATGCACCAAACAGCTCTTCGGATGATCTATCTGGGTATTGTATATATGCTCCGTAACCTGCTTTGATGGTGGCTTTAAATGCAGATCCATCAGCATAGACATGTATCATTCTGGGGATAGGCATCAATGGTTCTTTGAGATGCTATCATAAGGCTGACTGGGTTGGAGTGTTTAGTTGCTTCATCTATCAATTTTGTTCTAATTTCAGGTGTATTCAAGAGTGTATATGGTGGTAAGTTTGCTATTACTCTCTGCAGCTGCTGTCTTGTTTCTGGAAGGTGGTATCTGTCTTTGATTTCACTGACGTGGTGGAGGATTGACTTTTGTTTAATTCTGTTTCTCTGTTTCCACTTCTCAACAAGTAGTTTATTTGGGTGATCTTGATTCATTCTTTTGCTCCTTTCATAAGCTTCAACAGCAGCTTTGTCCCTACGCAACCCAAGAGGTTCCACATTTGTGTGTATTTCACATGCGGCGTTGGTGTTGGACCTCATTGCTCCGCTGATTAGACGTAAGGCATTGTTCTGTACTCTGTCCAGGGAATCAAGGTTTGTCTTGGAGCAAGTTGTTGAAGAGCACTGTTGTAATTTATTGCAGAGCGGATGTAACCAAGATATAAGCCTCTCAGAGTATCTTTGTCTGATCCCCATGTTGTGCCAGCAGGCTTCTTCAATAGCTGTAATCTTCTTAATGCTTTGTTCTTTACATTCACAACATGCTTCTTCAGGTTAAGCTGGCGGTCAAGTGTTACCCAAGATATGTGGTGTTGCTCTTAGCAGTTGGTGATTGTCTAGATTTAATGTGATATTCTGTTTGGCAACTTTGTGGCTAATAGTGAAGATGGTATACACTGTTTTGGCACAGTTTATCTTTAGTTTCCACGTCTGGCAGTAGTCATGGAGTTTTCTTAGGTCTCCGTTAAGTTTACGTGCTCCACTTTCTACATCCTCATGACTTTGCCAAAAGCCAGGTCATCTGCTATAGCGCTTTTCAGCGTAATCTGACTTGCAAGATCATTGATGATATGAGGAAGAGGGATGCAACTTAGGATGAGCCCTGTGGTAAACCCTCTTCTAAAACCTCCTTAGATGAAATTGCATCATTGATTTTTGTCTGGATCAACGTCAATTGGAAGTACTTAATCCAGTGCAACTTCCCATGTATTCCAATGTCCATCATCTTCATAAGGAGGCCTTTTCTCCATACTCGATCGTAAGCCTGCTGCAGGTCAAAGAAGATGGCTACTGTGTGTTTGTTGTTCTGGAAGCTGTCTGTATTCTTTGAGTAAGCCTAAAGAGTTGGTCCTCTCGTGCAGTTGCCAGATCTAAACTCCGCCTGCTGTGGTGCATAGAGTGTTGGTACTTTCAAGAAACCAGTAGAGACGACAATTTACAATTTTTTCAGCTAATTTTCCTAGACATGATGTTAGGGAGATTGGTCGGTAGCTTCTGGGTTCACCTGGGTTTGGTGTTTTCAGGATAGGGACAATATGGGCACTCCCTCCAGGCTTTGGGAGCATTCCATTTTTCCATGTCATATTAATTAGATGGAGAACTGCTACCTTCCCTATTGGACCCAAGTTTAGAAGCATCTCATTGTGGATCTTATCTGGTCCAGGAGACTTTCTAAGTTTCAATTTCTTTAATGCCTGTTCTAATTCTTTCTACTAATTTCTTTCTCAAAAATGGAAGCATTTACTGTTTGAGCTTTTTCTGTTGCTTCAAGTGGTTCAGACGCTTTCTGTCTATCTCATGAGTTCCCTGCTCTGTTCACTGATGCAAAGTAACGGTTGAAGTGCTCTGCTTTTTTTCTGGTCTTCAATGATTGTTTTCCTTCCATCTATCACTGGTTTTGGATTTGTCTTCCTACTATCCCCAGACAGATTGTTGACCAACGCCAGGCTTTATTTCCATTACGTCTGAAGTCTAGTTTTGAGCATGTGTCTATCCATTTTTCATTTTTAGCCTTCCTAACTGCAAGTTTTACTTTTGCACAAGCTTTATTGTACTGCACTTTTATGTCCAGTGATGGTGTGGACTCTAGTGTTTTCCTTAATGTGCTTCTTTCATAGATGGTGTCTTGTATGTCTTGGTTCCAAAATGGTTTGTGTGATTTCCGCTCGCCCCTTGGGATACATAATGATGAGGCTTTCAGAATTGCTTTTGTTACTTCTTCGTTGAAGGTCTCAACACTGCTGGCATCAACTTGCAAGCAGAGAGTCAGTTGTTTCGAAAAGTCTCCAGTTAGCTTTTGAAGTTCCACCGTGTTTTTGTCTTCGACAGGCTCTCCGCTTACAGTTGTATATAGTAAGGAGTGGTTTGTGATCACTCATATCATCAGCATTTGAGAATGGCAGGATTCTGTCAAGTCGGATGAGCAGATGGTCAGGTCAAGTAAGTGAGAGGTGAGCTCTGTGCAGCAGAGTTGGTGGAGATTCTGCATTCTGTAATACTGATAGATTTGTTGTATCACATAGCTCTTCTATTAATTTTCCTGTCCTGTTGTTGTCTGGGTAGCCCAACGTGAGAGTGTCCATTTAAGTCACGCAAAAATAGTTTTGATACTGTGTGTTGTGCAGTTCTGGCAGTTTGAGTGTTTTCTGCGGGGGTTATAGATGTTATATATGGTATACTTTCCTCAGAGTGCAGATAGTAATTTGTTGCACATCTGTGGGATGGGCTGTTGTAAGCTGTGATGCATCTCCCTGAATGTCGCTATGCATGTATGTGACTATGCCTCGCAGTCAGTACACCTCACAGGATAACTAGTGTATCCAGTCAAGTGCAGGTCACTGTCTTTGTGTAGGTTTTTGAAAGGGCCACATGTACCTTGTGGTCATGTAATATATTTGAGAGTTCAATCTTTTTGTTTCTTAGGCCACAGATGTTTAATTGTAGGATATTAAGTGAGTGTTTGTTCTTTTGGTCATCTGACATCTGTAGGTCCTTCTTCCTCCAAGGGTTTTGTGTATTTCTATGTTTGCATTTGTTTGTTTTGTTTTTCCAGTAGTCAATTTTTCGACAGAACAGCCCGGTTACCCTCTGTCTGGCGGACCTTGATATCTGGCCGACGTCCATCTCGCTTGAATTTCTATTATTGTTGTACTAGCATTGAAAAGCTGGAGTCTGTGGATTTCTACCCACCCGACAGAGCCAGAATAATACTGCCATAGCACTAGAGGATGAGGGGCTTTCTGTGTCGCTTAATGATACTGCAGCCAAGGTAGGGTTCGCTGTTCTCATTCCCCGCCACCAGATTGCCTGCTGGTCACGCCGAGCTCAGTTATACTCTAGGCTTGTGTCCAAATGTTCAGGCAAGAGGATCATCACGCCTGAGTCACTGCGCCTGCTAGATGGTTGTCAGTCGTCAGAAAGCAGCACACATTGGTTCTCTATCCTCAGATCTAGTTAGTACCCTTCTGACTTCTTTCCAACCACAGAGGGTGCATGTACATTGTCAAATATTATACAAATGTTTACCACGTCTACTCAGTTATGCTGTAGTGCTGTGCCAGATCGGAATGGTCATATGAGAGGCCATTAGAGCCTCTCACTGTGTTGCAGATTGGAGGAAGGGGGACTTGGGTAGGGAAAGAAAGGAGGGAAGTGGGAGGGTTAAGCAGGATTACTACCGCCCACTCATGTTGTTTAGCCAGTCAGCCGAGACTGTTGCCCGGGGTGTTGCACGTGGAGCCAAACATGAGCTAGGTGAGAAGTGGGGACCAAATAGGATCATGACTTATCCATGGACGACTCCAGGATACGGCTGTCATTTTCCGTGAGGTACTACCCCTACCTTCTCACCCAACACCCCAAATTTTTCACCTCAATGCTAGCCTTTTGCAGAAGGAATGGAAAGGATGTGCTTGTTGTCCAGACATTAAAGTGACTATCTGTATTACTTGTAGTGCAGTATTATATGGTGTTCCTGTATTTCAAATTTGCTATTAGCTTTTATGTTATATTTGCTCTTTTTTAGTAAAGTTGAATGAGAAATGTAAACTTATCACTTCATATGCTAAGTGTAGATCTGAGTAGTGAAAATTAGTAGTCTTGTTGATGACCTGTAGAATACAAGTCCAACAACACCTCCCAGAGGTGTAGATTGAGAAACTTTGACCATGAGGTCAAAGGCTAACAGGGCTCTGGCTTGTATAAGAGGATGAACTTCTAGGTCTGTTATTTTGTTTTCTCCTACTGAAGGCAAACCCAAATAAAAAGCATGCAGAAGCTGGATAAGGTGACATGAGTTTGTAAGTGCCGAACTTGCACAACAAACTCATGCTCTAAGGTGCAAATCACATACATACCACAAAGAGTAGTTTAACAAGGGGTTGATGTAAAGCAAACAACGAAGAAAGAAGTATATGAAGAAAATACTGTATAAAATTTATTTGGAATGAAGCAATTGTATTACTTTGAACTTGCTTCTCAAGGCTGGTGGTCCGGTTCAACTCCCAGATGGGCATGGAATTTTTCCCGACCGCGACGGCTCTCAGGTCGACCCAGCCTCAATTGGGTACCAGACATGCTCTGGGAAGTAAAGCGGCGAGTGATGCTGATCACATCACCCATCGTGTGCCGACGGTCAATAAAAAATACAGGCCTAACACTGTATTGCCCTATATATCACAAGGTATGAAAGGGTTCCTAAGAAGAAGAAGAATTGTATTACTTAGAACTGAGATGTCTAGACTATTTAATGCTTACATTACATAATGGTTTTTGTCTCCACAGACTTTACGAAGTGTTCTAGACCAAAGAGGGTTTCAAAATGTTATGATCATGAGCAGATAAAAAATGGGAAATTGAGCTGATATCAAGAAAGATCCAGAACTTGCAGATATTATTTATGCTATTGGGTATTTATATTACAATTTGAACTGGTTACTGTCACATTAAATTACTAATTCATGTGTTAGTGTGAAGTAAAAAGTATTTGCAGATTTTCAGGAATATTTTTTATATTTATCATAAGCAACAGTACAAACGGGCACAATAAGAGGAGGTTTGAAACATTTAGTGACGACTGGTAAATACAGGAAAGAGAGATCGGCAAAGGCAGAGATAGAATATGTTGGATGATCTGACATTCTGGTTCTACAAAAGATCGGCATCTAAAACTTATTAACTGCACCAAGGCAGAGAGAGTTGTTGAGAAATGTGATCGCTTATGCTGGCAGACCTGGCACTTGATTGATTGATAAGCAGCAGAAAATTCTTAATGCATCAAGATATTTACATTTTGTACTTGAAATGTTGTTTCATTTCACTCTAGTTTTCATGTATTTCTATAATTATATTTTGAGTAATATTATTTATTTATTTGTATTTTATTTAGAGTTGACATGAAACTTCCCAGTGCAAGAAACTTAGTCTTTATATTTTCATCTCTAATTCACATGTTATCTGTTTTACAATAATTTGTTCTCTTTTAAACTCTAAAGATGCCACTACCCAGGCACTTTGTCTTCATCTGATGCCGTAGCACAGGGAAAACTGTGGGCCTCCGAAGATTACAGTACATTCAATGACGAAATTGGAGCTGGTTGTTGGGCAAGAGTAAGTTTTGAGCATTTTAACATATACCTTAGAGAATTTACTGAAACTTGGACAAGAGGACACACAGAACGATAATTTTTATGAGTTAATTCTAATATACATTCATTGTCAGATCACTTCTGAAGAAAATCACGATTTATATAATAATAAAGCAGGTTTCTTGCCTGTGTGTTGTTGGATTTGGCTTGATGGTTGAGGGAAATATAACAAGAAAGGCCCTTTTTGGAATCTGCAGGCAAACGGAAAGAGAGGGAAGCCAAGAAATACATGAAGATGAAACTTTGGGGTAGAAATTAAAGCTATATGGAAGAACTAGAAGGAGCTGTAAGAGATAGCTAAAGTAGGAAGACATGACATGAGTTGTTTCAGGGCCTAAACCGGGGTTAGAAAAGTACCAAAGAGAGTTGAAAGATGTGCGTATGTGATGATTCGTTGGGATAGCCCAGAACCAGAGTATATATTCTTTACTCAGCATATCTGGATAGATCATCAAGAATGACAGGGAACACACAGTATGACAACTTCTATTTTCAGATCTTACTGAGAATAAACTGAAGGGTCATATAGGTTTATGCAGAGCTAGTATACAATACCAGAGAATACTGTGTAATAATCATGACTGCATATCATCATGCTGCAGAACATCGGAAAATCGCAAAAACATCACTTTTCTGGCACTGGTTAAATATTATTTCAACTAAATCACCTAGTGGTTACCGAGGCTAAATTTGGGGTAAAGAATAGAACCACTGTTACCTGCCATGCATGTCATAAGAAGCGACTAAGGAGGTTTGACTGAAATCGGATGCACATGTCTTAAATGTGTAGAAGTCTATGCGTTTAGGCCTACCAAACCAATGTGCAACGATTTGCAAAAATCAAACATATCACAAAGAGTGATTAAAATTGGTCGTAAAGAATGAATGCAAAGAAGAAGAAGAAGATTTCAACTAAATAAATTATTTTCTCCACGCTACAAATATATGTTGAACTTTGGTAATTTAATTTTTATTCCAATAGATCCTGAATCAAAACTATGTGAATGGTCTCATGACATCGTAAGTAAATATGTAAACAATTTACAAAATAGTTGCAATATGCACAACTTGAAAAATATTGCACATGATTTATCTGTTTCAACGTAACATATTATAAACAAAATGGTGTATCTCCTATTATCAATATTTTAACCTTGTAATATTAAAGAACTATATTAGAGGATCATCTGGCGAATAGATTAAACGTAGTCTCAATTTGGGGGGAACTGGGTTCATCCCCAGTAAGGTCAAAGAGTTTTTTCTGTCTGAACCATTAAATTCCTCATGCTCATGTCCCTCTGTCTTACGAGCACTAAAAGGTATCACAGGCAGTACAGATAGTTTTTAAAAGAACATTTTGTGATGTAATGTTTTGTTAATTCATTTAAATCGTTGTGAGTGTAAAAACACCTTTTCCAAACAGTAATGCAAAATTGACTCTTCAGCGAGATGAGAATACAAACTATTCAAACTGTCATTTTACTTTAGTTTATAAAGCAGAATCTAATAGACATTGTCAAGTGAAACCTTTATATATACAGTACTAATTTAACCAAATGTATGCTTATATTAGTTTCTATTTATATATTCATATTGAGCTCAGTCTCATGACTTTCCCATTTGATGAAAAATTATCTTTTAAAAATATTTTCATATGACAGATTGTAAAATAAATTTATAATTATTTGTAAGATTCTAATACTAAGATCACTTAGCGACGGCATCAACATTATCAACGAGAAAATAAAAAAACGATGGAAATGGTTGGGGTATACATTAAAGATGAAGAATACCAGACACCCACATGGGACTGAAATGGAATCTGGAAAGGGGGATAGGGGGAACCTAGAGAGACATGGAGACAAAATATTGAAAGAGAAGATTGAACTGGAATGAACTAAGCAGGCTGGCTGGAGACAGATCTTGCTAGGAAAAATTTGTTGATGCCTTGTGCTTCAAGAGGAGTTAAGAAAAGAAGAAATATCAAAGCAGCATTAGAAATGTTATCATTCTCTTACGAAAATAAGAAGATGGTATATCAAAGCAGCATTAGAAATGTTATTATTCTCTTAAAAGAAGAAGAAGATATATCATGGCAGCATTAAATGTTATCATTCTCTTAAGAGAAGAAGAAGAATATATCAAAGCAACATTAGAAATGTTATCATTCTCTTAACTCTTTCCACGCTTTAAGCCGCACACTGCGCCACGGCGATAGTCCGTTACGCTTTAAGCCGCACACTGCGCCATAGAGTTGCTTCCCTATAAAGTCTTTCTAGTTTTACTCTACTGGTTTCTTATACTACTTTTCAACCTTGTTATTCTATTGAGGTGTCCAGTTTCTTCAATTTAGTATATAATAATATATATATGTTTATTTATTGACTAGTAGTTGGGATCGTAATTAAAAATTTTTTTTTTTTTACTTCCTGATAACTGCTAAAATTGAGAAAATAAATGGGCGAAAGAGTTAAGGAAGAAGAAGAAGGTATATCAAAGCAGCATTAGAAATGTTATCATTCTCTTAAAAGAAGAAGAAGATATATCAGAGCAGCATTAGAAATGTTATCATTCTCTTAAAAGAAGAAGAAGGTATATCAAAGCAGCATTAGAAATGTTATCATTCTCTTAAGAGAAAAGAAGATATATCAGAGCAGCATTAAAAATTATCATTCTCTTAAAAGAAGAAGAAGATATTTTTTCTTGCAGTAATGACTTTATTATTAAGACATCTTTTTTCAATACTCATTCTCTTCATAGTTTACTTTCTCACTTCTTTGTTAAAGGTTGACACAGAAAGCACTTATCTTGAGTTTTCTAATGTGAAAGAATACTAGGTGTGGCCATATTCTACTCCATTCACTGTTGTATGTTTGAGAGGTCTGAAACAGGTGTCCTGCTATCACAATGTTGCCATCTTTATTTTCAGTACAATATCCTGGAATTTGATTGGAAGCTACTATAAGGGACTTCCCTATTACAGGGATGGTTTGATGACAGCTGTTGAACCATGGAGTGCAATTATGTTGTACAAAAGTCTATATGGGTCTCAGGTAAACAGAATTGTATAGACAATATGAGTAGCTGTCAGAGTTGGAGATAACATTTTTATTGAAATATCTAATACATTTCAATAATTTATTTATTATCAAAGAATCATAAAGCATGCATTGTAGTGGAGGCAAATGGTTCAAGTAGAGAGGACACCCTAGAAAAATCCTGAATTGAGTTTTATGAGAGAGGTAAGAAATATAAATATTGGACTCGCTTCATTTGAATATTGAATTCATGAAAGGGGATGAAATCAGAAAACTGTCTGCTCAACCACTAGTAACAACTGCTATAAAAAAGAGGGAGATATGTTGGGCATACTCCAAGAAGAAATTGTTCTAAAAATTACAATGCAGGCATTAAAGTGAGAGGCACAGTTCAAGAAAGAAAGGATGCCCTAGAGAAGCTATAAACCAAACTTTACAGAGAGAGGCAGAAATATCAGACTCAATTCCATAGAAGGGATTGAACGAGTTTCCCAGTAAGAATGGTATGGAGAAATTGCTTGAAAGCCCTATGTAATGTACAATGATATGAGAAGAATTCAGTATTTAGAATGGATAGTAGGAAAAATAAGCAGGGGACAAAAATATTTATGATAATAAGACAATGGAAACTATATGTTCAAACGTTCAAAAGACATTGTTTTAGAGTAAACTAATACTATAGGTGAAATAGCTGAATGGTTCGAGATTCAAAGGGGTACGACAGGGATGTATTTTGTCCCCATACTTATTCAACATATATGCAGAGAACATCATGAGGAATGTAAGACGATGCCAACTATGTGAATTGACCCTCTCACTATAGTGGCAAATTCATCCCAGAGCTTAGAATCATGAGACGATACAGATATTATCCACCTGCAAAGAGGGTTGAAAAACCTAATCATGATGACCAAGAAATATAGTGAAGACCAACATCTATATTTGAATACACAGAAAGCAAAAATCATGTCACCTGACAAAGCAAAAGGCTCACCTAACATTCAAATAAACAATGAAGAACTCCAATGTGAGAGGCTACTAATATCTGGGCTCAACAATTAACAATAAGTGACTGCTCCAAAGAGATCTCAAGAAGATTGGCAATAGCAATCATAAAGTTAAACACAATGAAGAACATGTGGCAAAGCACCAGCAAAATATTAAAATTAAAAAAATTGAGAGCATGCATTTTCCCAGTGGCTACTTATGGTTGTGAATCGTGGACTATTACACAAAAAACAAGAGCGAAAATCCAGTCCTTCGAAACTAAATGCTACAGAAAGATCCTACAATACCATGGACAGAAAAAAGAAAGAACACTGATGTCCTGAAAACTAAATGTTAAAGAGAATTGGCTGATAAACAACATACTATACAGAAAAATTACATACTTTGGTCACATCAAGCGTCACGATGGCCTTGAAAGAACAATACTAGAAGGCAGGGTCCCAGGACATAGAGGTAGACCAAGAAGAAGATGGCTACAAGATATTAAAGAAACCATGAATATGACCATCGTAAAGTGGATGAACTGTCTAGAGATAGAGTGATTTTCAGATGTGCTGCAAAGAGAGTAACGTCCTATAAAGGATACGCACCTTGATAATGAAACTAATGACTGGCTAACATCATCTAGACATGGCACAATATGATAATGACAATATTTAAAACACTTACAGAAATATGTTTCATTGTTGTAATATTTTCATTTGAGATCATCTACATCGGACATGTCCATAATTGATCCAATCTCCTCCCAAGCATGTATTTCAGTGAGTTTAGGCTAACAACTTCTGCTCTGTATTGGTTGATGTATCTACTAGGGTTTCTCTCATGGTTTTCCCATCTTGCTGCACCTATTGGTATGCATAACTTGGGCAACAAGATAGAGAATGCCCTTTATCTTCTCGTTTGAAATCTACAGAGCATATGTTTTCTCTTAGTGCATTAATTATGTCACTTTTGTCCATAGAAGGCCCATTCTCGATCTCAGCGTTGCTTGCCAGTGCATCTGCTCTCTAATTGCCCTTCCCCAGAATGACCTGGGACGAAGATATTATAACATAACACTGGACATTGAACAAACAGCTTTAAGACACAGTTGTACCATTTGTAATGTAGATTTATAAAAGAAGTATATATATTTCATATTTTAAACAAATGAAAAGTCCTGGAAAAGTTTAAAATGAAGATAAAATTGTTAAAATAGATAAACAGAGACATAAAATATTTGGACACATAGAAAGACATGACACCCTGCTGAATGAAACCATACTAGATGGAAATAGTTGTTGGTAAGAAGAAGATGGCAGTATCATTGAAAGGAAAACTTAGAGTGATATACAAAGTTTGACAGAATACACCTTCCTTTTGCAAAACAAGAAGTGTTGGGAGATTCATTGCAGCCTCATTTGATGTAGATATGGCACAATCAGATGTGAATGGCACATAATCAATCAGTTAAATACACTGGTACTTATTCCTTATTTTCAATCATTTTTATATGTTCATTACTCAGCTCATATAACCCAGTTCAGTTCTATTGGCTGGAAGTATCTTTCACACGGCAGTGGCGTTGGAAAATTACCAAATGGTGGGTCCTATGTTGGTCTTTTCAGCCCTGATGGAGTTAACCTGACAATTGTTATAGAAACCATGGTAAGAATTTCATGTAGATGTCTTATATCTGTAGAAGTTATTACACAGCTCTACATCCTCCTATTTAAACTTGAAACACTAGGTATGAACAAATAATTTCCATCTTAAATAAGTCTTCTGTGAGCCAGTTCAATTGATGATATAATTTTTCTTACTCTTTTTTTTCTATGTCTGTTGTTGTAAATATTTATCTATACTTCTTTGTTTCCATCTGTTCCATCTCAAGATCATGTGAAGCTATCTGTTCTATAGATGCTTAATACTTGAGCAAAAGAATAGTCACCTATGGGTCTGGATGAGATAAATAAGAATAGAACTGCTATATCTGCCATGCTTTTCAAAAGAGACAATTTAGGAGGTTGACATGCAGCTGACTACCCATTCTTTAGAAACCTATGCCAAAATTTCAACGGACATGGAAATTGCAACTATAAGAAAAAATGTTATTGGTTATTAGTTGCTCAACTGACGTCATATCACTCCGACACACCCATAGGTGCTCATCTTCCCGCCCCATCAAATGTCAAAGGGTATGTTTAGTCATGGTTCCTGTGACTTGCTGTTTAAACACCTCCCCTCTCTGCTCCTCAAGCATCCAGTTCTACTTGTACAACGAAATCCAAACTTCTTAAATCGATGGATAGATTTAACATCAATTTTAGTGTTGCCATCCAACACTAGGTCTCAAGAGCCGAACAACATCCCCTATCTATCCTAAACTTCCGACATTCAAATTAGCTTCTAGAGGTTGAAAAAATCTATAGACAACATCTGCTCATACAGCAACATGCCATTCTTGATCTTCCAAAACATCGATTGAGAGCCAGATACAACCTTGGCACCAGCAAATGGGGTCACATAGATCCACTGGAGACCAGTAGTAACACCTCAACCTTCATCCTTATACTGAAAGTAGTCTCCTGTAATGTTCCACCTGGCTCTGCAATGATTCTACTATGCAGATGTCGGGAAACCCCAGCCTGTCTTCTTACCATGATGCACATACCATCGTTATAAACAATATCACTTGTATTATCTGCTCTGAGCTGCTTAATTTTTGAGCCAACCTTCATGTTTCCTTCATTATTACTGCCACATAATTTCTTGTATGTAAGAAATGTTACTAGAATTACAAAACATATTTTGTTGCATATCTTTTCCAGAACATTTTAATTAAACAGATGCATTAGTGATCCTTCAGTCATACTTTCAGTTTAGCTAAACACATAATCACAAAGTACTGTAGTTTTACAAATTACAAAACAATGACAATATAAAAGCAACGTTTCACTTAACAAGGCCTTTATCAAGCAAACGAACAACAGGAGTCATTTACTTTCTGTTTAAAGATATTCATAAATTTGCAAGTTTAACAAAATTGTTTCAGACTCATGACCATTCTGTATGCATCAGACCAAGATTACCCAAGTACACTGTCACCGAACAGAATATAACCATTACTTTAAAAGGTCATTTTGTAAGTATATTTTTGTTTGTTAGTATTACAACATATAGTGTTACGTCTGCCTTATCTAAGACACTTGTCATATCTCTCAGAATGATTATTGTTTTATATATCTTTCCTATGTGATTTTTTCTCTTGTTTATGTGTTCTAAATGTTCCTTTTTTATATGCTTAAAATAGAGCAGGTAGTGGTTAGTTACTTACTTTGTACACACAAGGTCCCAGGATCACGTTTCACAGTTGTTCTTGATGAACATCTTTTGATTAAAAATTTGTTTTGGCTTATTTTATGCTTTGTAAAACTATCTTACTTCATGTTTTGCAGTTGATGTGTGATTTTTATTAGACTGCACCGGCTCTTAAGTCAAACCAAACTCCCTAGCATGAAGTTGATCACCTCATCCATCATGTACCATTGGGCAAAGAAAAATATGGACCTAATAACATATTTCCCATTTTTTTGATTTTGTCCGCTTAACTCAGACGAAGTTTCATCTCTGAAACTGATTTTCATGAAAATTTTTTCCATTCTTACAATGGCAGCAGCGTGCACATTGTAAATTACTTACACTGGCAGCCGTGTGCTCAATGTACTGTAATTAGTATTCCTCCATACAGGCAGATTTTCTCCAACTCAGAGGTGCTCACGTTATCGTCCCGAGTCAAGACCAGGACTGAACAAATGCGACAGTAGGTTCGAACCTGAGCTATGAGGCGTCTCACAGCTAGCAGGCCGAGCTACTATCAGCTACTCTAGGCAGTCCCCCATATTTCCCATTATAACACTTGATATTTTTAAAAACAGGTTCCTTACTTACATATGCTTCCAAGCACATTTGTTAAGAAAATCAATCACAACACATTAGATGTGTTACATGGCAGTGATATCCTGAACCATGATGACCACAGAGAAATCATATGTATAGATTTATTACTGTCATCGGTCTCTTCATGACTGTCTGTTGGATGAGGACACTAAAATCGATGTTGAATCAATCAAGCATTTAAGCAGTTTGGAGTTACCATTGTTCAAATCGTACTGATGACTGAGAGGCAGAGGAGAGTTGGTTTAATCAGCGAGCCACAGAAACCATCAGTATGCATACTCTTCGATATCTGTTGGGAGACTGAGCACCTATGGGTCTGCCCGGAGTGCAATGACATCAGTTTAGTAACCAATAACCAACACAGTCACACAAATCAAGATCACTGTCAGAAATCAACTCTGAAGAGTTAGTTCTGTTGTAATTATTCATGAATTATCATCTCTCTCTCTAGCTGTGACGCCTTTAGTCTTCTCTATTCTGGTCATCCTCATTCTTTCAGTTCTTGTTTTACTATTCTCATCCAAGTCGATTTGGGTCTTCCACATTTTCATTTACCCTCTGGTGTTAGTCTGAGTGCAGTTTTTGTGATAGTCTCCATGCGTATCACATGTCCAATCCATCTCCAGCATGTCTTTTGGATGATGGTACTATATTCTGGACTGTATTCCACAATCAAAGAAAGATGGAAAAGCTGAAGGTGAGAAGATTAAAACAAGACAACCAGAATCTAATGTATCAGACTATTGACGCTCTAAAATAAATATTTGCTGGCACAGAAGACTTAATGTTCAACAGAAATCAGTTCTGTTGATGATTTATAATGTTATATAGACAGAGTTTTAAAACCCTTTTTGATTGAAAATATATTAGTGACATCAACTTCTTTGCTCTTATTTCAGGCCCAAATTACCCAGATGAATGTTTGGTACAGCAAGCTCAGTTTTAATGGAACCCCAAGTGAAATGTTTGTTAAACAAAGCTCAAAACGGTATGTTCTCAACAAATATTTTATCGCTAGTTAAAATATATATATAGCTTTGTGTCATCAGAGAACATGTTCACATTATATTTACCGTCCCATATACTGAGAATATCATTGATGAAGTCCAATACCAACACAAGACAACTACTACAATATGAGCAGATTTAAACAAGTTGTCATTCTTCGCCTCAGAACAGGACACAATTGACTCCGCTGCCACATATTTAAAAAAATTAAATATTGGAAATTCAGCCATGTGTACATGTGAACAGGCAGATTTGACACAGAGCACATACTTCAAAACTGCAAAAGAATAGGATATACTGAGGCAAGCTCACTGGCCTAGTGAAACAGCACTGGGCAGAATACTACACAGACCTCTGTGTGAGCTACAAAAGATATTGAAGTTTATACAATATAGACAATTTTGAATATATAGGAAATACTTCAAATGAACGAAGAAGAGGATTGATGAAATATTCCCAGCTTCTTAATGTTATTATTGGTAACCATTCAATAGTTTGTTACTTGTAATATTTCTTCATATAATTGTTAATCATTCATGTTTTACATGTAACCTCTTCAGGAATCACATTCTGCAAGCAATTTTTTTGTTTATTCAGTATCCAGAATTCACTTCCTTTCCATAACATTGAACACTGGCACAATACAATAGTTGCAGCTCTAGCTTAACAACTGACAAGCAGGGATCAGTTCCTACTGTAGACATGCTTCATTTGATCCAGTGGATATGTTATGCCTGCAACTTAGTTAGAGAGAACTGGTCATTTACCTTGATTTCAAAGCAATATTACTGTAAGATGTAGCCTCAGACCCCAAAGATGACTACAACCTAATTTGATGTAAAACATATACTCCATTTTCAGACTTTTAATTCCTACTACTAATGAACGACATTGTTTCCTATTTCTTGCATAATCTAAAACAATCAAAATTGTTATTAAAAATATATGCGGCACAGTCACCATCTTGAACAGTCTAATTAATGTTTCCTGAATTATTTTTGTTCATCAGATCATAAATGGACAAGTAAATTTGAGTTTAGGACTGGATGAAATAGTTACACTGACTTCATTACCTGGAGGACAGAAAGGATCTTATCCTGAACCTCCTGCTTCCAAACCATTTCCTCTTCCTTACAATGATAACTTTGAAGGTGGGATTTGTTCTATGATAAAGAGACCAATTATAAAAAAATAGTATTCAGACCTGTAAACTAATAATATTAGATGTTAAGTAATATTAGATAGTTAAGTATTAGATGTTTATAATATTGTATGAAAAATAAAGTTCAAGATAATGAATATTAACTGTTTACAGAGCACACAGAATGGGAAATTAATGTGCTTCAGTTTTGGATATTTACGTTGATAAAATGATGTCATTGTAGATCAAAGAACACAATTCTTTTTGTTTATGTCTTTTTTCCCTATTTGGGACAGAGTGCCCGTCTGCCCAGCGTGTTCGTAGCGCGTTGGACTACGGGTGACTATGCCTCTGTGTGTGCGGGTCAATTCCGCGGGATGGCAGAAAAAGCCACAGATTCCCAGATTTACGGTGTTTGGCACGAACCGAGGAGTTATGATGTCCATGGCACGAGTCAAGAGCTAAAAAGCTCTGCTTATGGATCGAAAAACAAAAACCAATTCGAACAGAGCAATTAGTTCTGCTACATTAATATTTCAATTATTGAAGTAAAACTAGAACAAAGATATAGAATGAAATTTCCAAAATAGATTAAATGTTTAGAAGGAGCTCAGAAACACGGAGGGAACAAAGAAACCACCAAAATACTACAGACCTTCGTGAATAGATATTTACGTAGAATAGAGAGACTGAGATGGTATGATGAGATTACAAATGAGGAAGTCAGAGAAAAACTAAACAGATACCAGTGAAAAAATATCTAGGGAAGAGATGCTGGCGATGGATAGGACAGACATTGAGAAGACTAACTGAAGGCTCCCAAGACATACATTGTTTTGGAACCTGCAGGAGAAGAGGAGATGGGAAATGCCTAGAAATACCAGGAGAAGAGAGCTGGAGATGGATATTAAAGGATAGACAAAACAGAGAAAGGGTTGGTAGAAGTTTGTTGAAGACCTGTGCTCCTTTGTGAGTTGAAATATGAAGAAGAAGAAAAATTGGTTACGAAATTTTGCTAATTATTTATTTGCCATCTAACTTTGATAAACCATGATCTGGGAAATAATCAACACGTAAACAAAAAATCGACTGATAAGCAGTTTTTTGTTTTTTTTCGATCCAGAAGCACTTGAGCTTTAGCTCTTCGGCTCGTGCCATGGACATCGTAACTCTTCGGTTCGTGCCCAAACACCGTGAATCTGGGAACCTGTGGCTTTTCTGCCAGCCCGTGGAATTGAACCCGCACACACAGAGGCTAGTCACCGCAGTCCAACGCTCTACTGAACACGCTGGGCACGGGAAACTGTTAACAGAAAGACATAATACAGTAAACTTTTTCATTCAAATATCATTTATATAAACATTCAAATGTATTCATGTTTTCTCATTTCCAATAGACTACACCTTATCTCAAGAACCTTTCGCTGACACCACAAACTGGTTCTTTAGATGTTGTGAAATCCCAGAATATATCTCATGGTCTTGTGTCTCGACAAACTGTTCTGCATCCTCCAATTAAATGGTGCCCCAATACTCTTAGTTTTCCATACGCTGTTATGACTAAATTGGTAAGCATCTGTCATTTTTATAACATCTCAGTGATATTTTTAACTTCAGCATTGTATTGTTTGACTATTGTCATGATTTTGTAGTAATAAATTTTGTTTAAAATTAAAGATCCTGTTTGAATACCATGCAGAATATTGAAGAATATGGTGTTAGGCTTGTAGATTTTCTGACAGAATGTACAATTTTGGTGATGTGGCCAATATCACACCCACCATCTTTACTTCCCAGAGCCGCCCAAGTGGTTACCGGGCCCAAATTTGGGGTGTAAAGAATAGAACCACTGTTACCCGTTACATGTCATAAGAGGCGACTAAGGAGGTTTGGCTGAAATGGGATGCACATGTCCTAAACGTGACAAGTCTATGCGTTAGGGCCTACCAAACCAATGTGCAACGTATACACGCTTCTTGGCAAAGATCAAACATATCACAAAGAGTGATTAAAATTGGTCGTAAAGAACGAACACAAAGAAGAGAAGACTTCCCAGAGTTATTCTGGTACCAGATTGAGGGAAAGTCCAATGGGGAGGGATGGAGTAGCTTGTTAAGGATTTGTGCCTGGGACTACTTACTACTCAAGGCACAGCAGATCAATCTTTTTTCAACAATCCATATCGACCACTTGTTAACCACTCTGTAAGATTTGTATGGGATCTGAGCCTAAGAGCGATTTACGCTGTGCCAGTTATGAGCCACAGTGGCCAGCAAATCCAATTTTTTCTATGCTTTTATTTACTAGTAGCTCCCCAGGTCCTACCTCAGTCGCCTCTTACTGCCTTGTAGGTTGCAGTGTTACTATTATTTGCTTTCCTTGCTGGCCCCGGCACCACACGGACGCACAGCATATCAATCAACTGCACAAGGTCTGTCAAACAATATAATTATCATATATATAGTCGTGAGATGCATGATACTATGGTTTCTGGTGCGCCTGTGAACAGTATCACAGACTTTAGCATCTGTTCATCATTTCAACAACAGTCAGCAGCAATTATCAAGTGCCATCTCATTCCAGTGTGGTTATCCATCGAACTCAAAATGCCGTTGATAAACATAAATATCTAGCGTGCAGAATTTGAAAACCTGAAACATCACATAATACAGGAAAAGGACAGGATAATCCAATCCCTTACATGAAGTCTAACAACCGTTTGCCATCATCTTGAAACTAGAAGACCCTAGTAAGTAGTCATTAGCACAACATGGAAGAATGTGAAAAAATGAGATTCATGAAAAGTTGGTGCTTCAGCCCAAATCTTCATTTTTGTTGGACGTCAACTTGTATGTTATCAAAAGCTTGTCCTGCAATGGTACTGATGGCAGCTATATCAGTCCTTTTGCTCCTGAAATACTGAACACTTGTAAGGTAATGAGAGATACTTTTGTGACAGTCATCAGATATTTCCATCTTCAGCTTGTTGAAAAGTTTGTATCTCATTCTGTTGTGCCTTGTGCAATCTGAAGATCACTTCTTGCTCTTTTCTGTTCGAGTTGGTAATATGCATCATTTGTCTGGTGTTCTGTATGTACTATTTCCAACTTCGATCCTGTTTTTCTTATGATAAATCTCTGGCCTTTTTCACTAATTTATCCATGTATCAGGTGAAGGTAGTTCCCTCATTCTTTTCCCAATCTGTCATCCTCATTGTTGCCAGGTATGTTGCAATGAATTTGAATCGACAGTGTCACAGACATTTAATCTAAACTGACATGACATTTGTTAACACTTGTCGTCTGTGAGGTTTGCATCTTGAAGTTTCAGAAATAACACTTGGCTTAGTAGAAGGGCTATGTGCAGATTGTTTCATGAAATGTATATCTTTTAATGTTACCAGTTTTAACTTTTACTATCTTTCTTTCTCTAATCTTGTTTTGCCTCACAGCATGGATAAGAGAGATTTCTATAAAAAGTTTTTTGTGCTTCATAAATATTGTTTTTCACCTCCTATGTTATTTCTGAGTCCACTTTTTGCATGGATGGCCTTTTGTTTTGTATCCATTGTATCAGAGTAGCATTGCTCTTTGAGGCGCACTGCCTGTTGGTAATTTGTTTATGTGTCCGAACCATTTAATTTGTTGTTTCTTGATGTTCATTACTAATGTTGTACCACTTTTTTCCCCGATGTTCTCATTTCTGAACAGGTCTCTTCTTGATAATCCCAGTATTCTGAATAGACACTTCATCTCTACCATGAGTAGTTTTTCTATCATTTGATGTCAGCATCCAGGTTTACACTGACAGTGAAATGTTGGGAGAAAGATTCTGTTGTACATTGCTCTATTAGTGTTCATGGTGACATGTTTACATTTCAAAATTGGTGACATTTGTCGTATGATTTGATTTACTTTATAGCATCTATGTTGAATTTTGCTAGTTATTCTTTCATTTGCTGACTACTTTTACTATAACGTACTATATCCTTCTTCTTCTGCATTCTCACTAGACTGGGATTTCAGATTCTCTAATAAAGGCAGCCGTCTGCCTCAGATTATCAACCACGCCATACAGTTTGTCTTGAAGCTGGTGTCAAGTGGGCCACCTCTTTATTCTCAAGTCTGCACACTGGGGGCAGTTCTCTTGGATATACAGTAAACCCTCGTTAACACGAACTGAGGGACCGAAAATCACAGTTCGTGTTTAAAAATTGTGTTATCCGGGACTCAAATTTTAGCATTGCAATGCAGTACAGTATTAACCATATACAATACAGATGCCATCATAGAAACACTACTACCGTAATTAACTTTTAAAGAAGTACTCACGTATCATTTTCTGCAGAAAAATTCCTGATATGCGCTTGCGTCAGACGGAGGAAAGTGCATAGTAACTTCACGGCTCAACTGTGTGTATAGCTTCCGAAACCTAGCGGTCATTTCAGCTGTTGTAGCAAACCGTCTTAAAGTGTCCAAGGTCAGAACACTTCCTGGCGGGTGGACGGTATACTATTGTCTTCATCACTTTCTTCTGATGATATTTCTTGCACCTCACACACAACTGCTTGTACATGTACATAAGATTCCTCTGAGAACACACGCAACATCGTCATCTGCACTAATGAATTCCTCAAAACTAACTCAGGGTTTACGTCTTGAAGAATATCCCATTCGACATGAGAGGTGGTGTCGATGTCACCATCTAACTCTTCGATAGGATTAGTGTTGCTATGTCTCAGGCTCTGCAAAGCAGTTCTGCAAGTGTTTTGATGGCACAGATTTCCAGGAGACAGCGATAGCTTTTATTGCATCGAGCACACTCCAACTTGGGGTTATCGTGTTGTTTCAACACCCAATTGCAGCTCCTAAGTGCAATAAGCACTCTTCATAAGAACACAATGCCTTGATCTAAAGGCTGAAGACTTGCTGCATTTGGGGGAAATTGAACCTTTACGTTTGTTAAGTTCAGATCATGTATTTTATGGGCCGTACACTTGTCCATTGTCAGAAGAACATGCTTATTCTGAGCCACCATTGACTGTTGAAATGAAGAAGCCACTTACGAAATGATGTCTGTCAGTCCAACTCTTATCGTGTGAGAGCATGCAGAGAATCCATGTTCATGTTTTTAAAACAACGTGGTTTCTTGGACTTGCCTATCACCCATGGGCGGTGTTTATCACTGCCGCTTCGTACATACAAGGACAACAGTTGACGTTGTTTACTGTGGCCCACCATGGCACTTGTTACCTTTTATTCGAGGTATGACTTGGAAAAGATTGTAAAAAAGTCCAGTTTCGTCCATATTGTACATGTCACACGAGGCATACTTTTCTCTCACTCCATAAAATCCATGCAACCAGTTGTTTGCCCCTTCTTCATTAATTTTTTTGTTCACCACAAACCCTACTGATGAAATTGAGTCTTTTTTTGGAACCTAAGCCAAAAAAAAGCTAAATTTAATACCCAAATTTTTGGAAATCTCATTTGCTTTTGACTGTTATAGGCCCCATTGGTACATTGGAAGTCAAGGTTAAACCATTCTAAAGAAAGGTTTATATCTTCCTTGCACACAAAGTCCTTAGATTTGTTACGAACCTAATGGAAACATTAAAATTTTCCCTGTCTTTAAGTACTGGAAAAGGTAGACGGAATTCCATTTGTTCAGAATTGTTTTTTCTTCAATGCACCGGTCCCCGTTTAAATTTTATTTTTGTTTCAGACTTCTGTCTTTTTCTTGACAGGCTCTTCAGCTCTACCCTTTTTCCCCGTCCTATCTGAACTTTTTTTCTCACCAGTTTTTTTATCAACGGGAATTTCCCTTTCTTTTTCATTTTCTCCCCCCTTTCCTCCCCCCCCCTTTGCCCAAAACCCTTTCTTCAATTGGGGTGTTCTGGTTTAAAAAATTGCCTGTAATAAAATACAGCCCCAGGCTTCCGAAACAAATCCTGGAAACACGAATTTGTTCGAAATTTATCGACCTTTCCCCGGGATGCTTATTTTTCCCCCTGCCCAAAATGCTTTGTGTACATATTAATGTTTCCCCCACCCCGGTTATCTCAAACTCAAAGG
Source organism: Arion vulgaris (assembly GCA_020796225.1). Lineage (NCBI taxonomy): Eukaryota > Metazoa > Mollusca > Gastropoda > Stylommatophora > Arionidae > Arion > Arion vulgaris. Next base: position 6,907 of record JADZMA010000620.1, on the reverse strand, counting down.
GGATTCCTTTTACCAAAAATGGGCATCCATAAGTAAACTTTTGTTTACCTTTTCCCAATAACAAAAAAGGGTTTTTAAAGGGGACAAAAACATTGTGAAGCTTTGGGGTTGGTTAAATGGGTAAAATTGGGGAGGGGCTAAAATACAGTTTGATTGTTAACAGAAATTGTTTTACTGATAAAAAAAGCATTTATACGGACCACATTTTTTTTCTTTTAACCGGGGTTGTGTTAAAAACGATTGTTTGAGGGTTTTTTAAATTCCCAGACTTTTCCCCCTTTTCACCACCCTTCCCGGGTGTTTTACCCTTTATGGTAGGTCTGACATTTTGATGGCTAAATTCTGAGGCAGATTGGCACGAGAATCCTTTTCCCATTCCACATTGTGAAAAAGGGACCATGCGCGCCTTCGGCCTGGTGCATCCCTTTTTTGCAAACATTTTTTTTGGTTAGCATTCCCAAACGGACACATGCATCGATTTCAAAACCTCTTTGTCTCCCCCTTACATGCTGGCAATAACAGGATTCTATTCTTTACACCCCCCAAATTTTGGGCCCCCGGGAACCACTTGGGGGAAATACTATATCATATTTGATTTTAAAAAAAAACTTGTTTTTTCCCGGTTTTTTTTAGGGCCGATTTGTTCATTGAAATTTATTTTAGTCTGTGGAATCCCAGATGGTTATTTTTGCTGAGAACAAGGTGGTGTCACATTTTTGCTATGGAATTTACTTTTTTTGATTTCAAAATCCGTAAACGGCCAATGATTTAGGGTAAACTTTGTTTGCATTTTTAAAAAATAAGATGTTTTTAAAATCTTGAATATTTATTTAATTTGTTGAATTATCATTGGTTCTCTTACCTCCCAAGGTAGAGACATCGAGTTTCCATTCAAGATAGTTTTTTTTTTTCAATTTTTTTTCAACAGTGAGGGTCATCAGTCTATGCTGACCCTCCCAGTTACATTTAGTTATGCAAGGGAGACTGGTTCTATTCTTCTTAGCCTGCTAATAACACTGAGGCAACTATTAAATAATAATGAGTATTTTTGTTAGTTGTTTACCCCACATAATTTTTGTATATCATTTTTTAAAACTTGTAATTAGGTTTGAGAACTGGGAAAATGAATGGTTCCTTTTAGTCAATTTCTTTTGTTGTACTATTTATTGCAGTCTGTGCTTATATTTATTTAATTCATATGGTTTTTAAAAAATATATATACAATCTTCTTCAAACGCTCCACTTTTAAACCAGTCTTTATGAATTGTATATGAACTGAGCTGAGCGATTGTATGTTGTGCCATTTATGCAAAATAAACATACTATCTGTTTTATTGTTGTCCTTTTCAGCTCGACTAAAGTGTTAAACCAAGGTAATTTACCTCCAGGACAAGGGTGGCACAAACTTTCTCTTCTTGTTCAGGTAATATTTTAATCTAAGTGCATCACTAGTAAGAAAAGTTACCTTAGAGGATGAAGGAGAACTGTGCATAACTAGTGAGCTAAAGACACCATCAGCAGGCATAACATTTTGCATTTGCTTAACGAACTATGGGACTGCCAGGAGTGCAATGAAATTGGTCTGTTAAAAGTTCTTTCTTACCACACAAAATATGAGATCACGTATAGTAAGTTTCCTTCAGGAAGGCTACCAATATTTCATGTTCTCCTATATTAGTACTATTTTTCGTCTTCTCTCGAACGCTAATTATCGACCACTTGTTAAACCCTCTTGTGTTTGTAAGTGATCAGAGCCTAAGAGTGATTGTACACTGTACCAGTTATGCACCACAAGTAAGCCAGCACATTCAATTTCCTATTTCACTTTATTTACTAGATAGCTTCCCTAGGCCCCTGCCTCAGTCGCCTCTTAAGACATGCCTTGTAGGTTGCAGTGTTATTATTTTGCTCGCTTATAGCCGCAACGCACCGCGACTATTTTAGTAATATGTTTTGCATTTACACAGTCAAACTATGCACAACCATCTTTAGTAATCTTTTACTACATAAATAGTATGAGGACAGTTTCCATTTCCTTTACTCCCCAATAACATATCTCTCGATCTGTTCTGGCATGCCTTTATATCAGTACTTTTTTCCTTGCACAGTTTAGAATGTAAAGACACTTGCTAGCTTTACTGTACTCCTAATGAAAAGCTCAAGATCTATAGGTCTGCATATACACGAATGAGTCAGCAGAAAAAACAGTAAAGATTGGAGTAGTAGGAATGTACATATAATACTCAAACAACATTAGAGATAGGATCAAAGTGCCAATGGGGAAATTCTGTTATAACTGATGCAGACAGAAATCCAGGAAGTCAAAGTGGCCACTGAGAAACTGTTGAACACTGATCTTGATCCACAAACTGGTATTTTTGACAGATGTAAAATCAGCATGTTAAGAACTTAAGTTCAGAAAATTGCCATGTCTACAGGCCCTACTGTCTGAACTGTTCAACAAGCTCATCTTGCAGTGGATACTGTCTCACCTTGGAATACCAGGAAATGAGACCGACTGGCCAAGTAAGCTGCTGCAAGAAAGCAACTGGATGTATCAATTACCTATAACCAAAAGAAAAGAATGATTAAGTCAATCAGGGAAAAAGTCAATCAGAAAACCAACAATACTAACACATGATGATTACCAAAATATGAGCAAATAAGCATAGGTTGTTATTCTACACCTCAGAACAGAACACAATCGATTCTGTAGTGCTACTTCAGTTTTCTTTTTTATAGGATGTCTGTGCCAGACCTTTGGTTTGGAAACTAAACTCCAGAACTTATATGTAAAGGTTGAAGACTTCACCAATATTCTTCTCTAATACCTATAATGTTCAATACCATGCAGCAAGATAGAAAACATAACCCACAGGTTCACTAAATATTCTCATGTTTTTTAATGACATCTAACATGCAGGTCTGGCTTAGAAAAAGCAAAAAATGTTCTCAGTTATACAATAAATGTACAACCCATCTCTTGTGGTTTAACCTTTGCTGCCACATACTTTCCGAAGGCTGAGCTAACAATAGCTACTCTTTGTTTCTAGATCACAAATGTGAATGTACGTCTATATCAGTGATAGTAGCATGTATAACGTTACCACGTCTTAACCCACAGAAGAGAGATAATAACAGACGTGTTAATGCATCTTTAGAAATGAATTGGAAAAACGTATATATACATCTTTAGCAGCTAAAGGGTTAAGATCACAGATCAATCCAATCAATCAAATCAGAAGACTTGCATGTCAGGCTCTTTGGGAAATTCCTTATAAATCATTTTATTGAGATCAGTTCTCTCAGAGTATACTTCAAATGTACGCACTGTTGCCAAAAGAAAGAGTAATAGCATTTGCAAACTTCTAAATGCAAGATGCACTTTTAAAATTTGAAACTGGAAATAAAATTGTTTCTGGTCATCAACAAAAGGAAAACTGCACAATAATTTTCAGCCTTGATAAAAGATATCATACTACCCTAGGCCTACAAAGTGTGTTCTTCATCTGGATCTGCATCCATACAGTTAAGATCAGCTAGTCTTTCTTAGGAAGGATGAAAAGGGAAAATTAGTAGCCTGTGAGCTGGGTTAGGGAATATGTAATACCAGTGAGAGATAGGAGCCATCAGCCAGCATTCCTTTAAACATGTTGGTGAAGACTGAGCACTTCTGGTTCTGTCCACAGTTGTGTAAAGTTGGTTGTGTTAACCATTTTAGCCAACTGGTAGAATGTATCTTTGTTAACATCAACTTGGTAGTTTATTTGATGAGTTGTTGATATATATAATCTATATATAAAATTCAATTTAACCTAAACTTGATAGCCCACACTTTATCTATGCCATAAAACACATGTTTATTACACCCAATATTATTATTTTACCTTTGCCCATAAAGTAAATTTGGGACTTAACTTTTTTAAAATATGTATAATTTGCAGGGCAAGAAAGCCATTGGGCTATGATAAAAGGCATCTTTAATATTGATATCCCTAGTTATCCTTCAAGTGGATTTGCTGGAATTGGAACAGACAATTTTGGTATTGCTGATTTTGACAACCTACACATTGCCACACAGCAGGATGGTCAAGCTAAGATGAAAGAGTACTTTAGCCATTCTTTGTCACAGCCACTTTACTTTAGCAAAGAAGAACGTAATTAATGAATACATCATAAATCAGTTTTCCAAACTTCTCAGGAACTAAATTGACTAATTGTTTTTTTCATTTTTGACTGACGCTTTCTTTTTATTTAAAAAATGACTTAGTAAGACAAACATTTAATTATGGACATAATAATTTCCTGACAGTTTAAGTAAAATCAAATAATATTCTTACATATGTGGTAAATTTTGCACTGTGACTGTTATTATCCTTTGACTACCAACGCATGTTATTAGGGATCATACAAATTCACTACACTCTCACTTAATACGGAAACATGGTGTGTGTAAATATCTTAACCTTAGTGACCAAGCCACGCTAGTGGCGCTTGAAGTGGACGCGTTTTTACATTCCTCCACGCTAAGTGGCGTTTGGTTATCATAGTTTTAGAACCGCTGTAGTAAATTTATATTCTAGTCCAATTTTTATTTTGACCTCTGGTCATCTCATTCCGTCTGTACATGCTTGTGTAGTCGTTTTGAGCTACAGTTAGTAGAACCGTATAAAACACACAAAATCTCAGCAAACATTTTGTTTACTCACAGTTTTTATTGAAAAAATGGCTTTCTTCTTCTGAAACACGAAGTCAGCGTTATACAGTAGAGCAAGTGTAAATCTTATTCATCATTTGGCTAGGGTTCACAAATGATGATGAAGTGTCAGTGCTGATAGTTCAGATTATGAATCAAGTTCTGAATAATTTGTCTGATACCAGCAGCAATAATGAAAGTGATCAAGAGGGGCGTTTTCTGCCGTCTACCCAGCTGTTCAAGTAAAGTCTAAAGGTAAGGAAAAGGCTCTGCTTCTAAAAAGGGAAAAGAGGATCAGTTCTGTATTATTAACTGATACTGATACTACTAATCCAACTACTTCTTTCGAAATAATTAGAAGGAGCCCACAGCAGGCACAACACCATCCAGTAGACCAAACAGACAGGCCAGTAGTGATGGAAACTGGAGGAATATTTAGGCAAAACTGAGAACAACTTTCGGTTTGTTCCACCTCAGCAAGGATTCTGGTGTCAATCCTGATATTATACCGAAGGTTCAACAGCTCTACATTGCTGAAAACTCTCTTCAGCGACAAAACATTGGAAGAGCTTGTGACATCAGTAAAAAACTATGCTGAAGAGCGGGGCAAGGTGCACAAGGAAACAGAAAAACACCCCAATTTTCTCCCCCGGGCACCACTGAACTTAGAACTGCATAAATTCTTTGATGTAGTCATAGAATGGGCATAGTAAAAACCAAAGTTAGCGACTACTGGTCCACTGAACCCTACATGCAGACACAATGGTACAGTGAGATGTTCACGAGGAACAGGTTCAAGGCGATCTACCCAAAACCCTGTTTTCCATGTGTGAAGTAGATGCCTGGGAAAAGGGAAAAATAGAGCCCTTTCTGCAGAAGTGGTGTCTAACTTTCAAAATGCCTATTATCCGTTCAAGGATCTTCTATAGATGAGATGGTCATTGGGTGGAAGGACGGGGCTCATAAGATGTTCAATATCAAAGCCAAAAAAAAATCACGTTAAAACCTTCGGCCTGTGACAGCAACACTGGCTATGTTTTCAACGTATTTTATTTTGGCAGCAAGACATCTTAAGCCCAGACCTGATCCAGCCAAAACCAACAGGCTTTAAAGTTTTGACACCTCCTGAAATTTTGGAAAGGCCATCATATTTCGTGATCGATACCCAAAGTTTCCCCTTTTTGTATTCCATAAAGGGGCTTTACTACACTAACCTAAACATAAAACAAAGAGATTTTGGATAAAACCCACAAAATTGATCTACATGCAGATGAAGGGTTTATGATGTAAAAAAATTTTTCTTTTTTATTTTAGGGACAAAAACAAAAAACCCTTTATTTTGTTTTAGGGAATGGAACCCTGGTCAGAAAACAACCGTATAGATAAGGGAAAACCATCAAGTTCTTCTTCTTCTTTTCTTCCAGCATTCTGGGCAGCGTTAAATTTTGAACCACAAAATGGGGGACCTTCCCGGCGTCAGGTTTCCCCAAAGCTTGTTTTCGGGGCTGGGTGGGACATGTTGTTCTCCTCCACAGAAGAGGACATTTCAGGATATGTCTGGGGTCTTTCTGTGCTGACACTGGCAGAAGGGGTTTTTATTTTCCAGTCTGTAAAGTGTTTGTGAGTCTGCAGGTCCGTGTAGTCGAAATATAATGACCTGGTCTGTTCTCTTTGGGCTTTTAGGGTCTTTTCCCTAATCCAACCAGTGTTTGTCTTATCTACCAGATTTTCTCTTTTGGGGGTTTTACCCTTTAAAAGACAAAGGGGAAATTGTCTTTGGCACTGCCCTCCTTAGCTAAAAATCAGCCCTCATTGCCTGCAATCCCAGTGAATGGAACCATGCGTGAATTTTTGCCTTTTCTGGCTGAGCAAGTTCTCTTTGTAGTTTTTTTATGTGCCAGTGGATTTAGCCCCAGGGCTTGTATGCTGACAATGAGTCTTAAAAATACCATCTTCGCAGCTGCTTTGGGTTATTCATGTGCTGTCTGCCTAGAAGGGCTTAGTTCTGCTTTGTAGTTAACATATTCTTCCAGTAGACCCCTGGGAAAAGGGTAGCATCTGGGTCCTAATGTACACTCCTGTCCCCATTAGGGTTTCTTCCATTGCCGATCCATCTGTGAAATTCTTATCCTGTCTTCTGGGGAAAAATGTAATGGGGTGTTCCATTTAATTTTTTTTTCACTAGATTAGGCCGCATCTTTGCTTTTAAAA
>JADZMA010000619.1:0-31956 GCA_020796225.1 Arion vulgaris | reverse complement strand
TTTCATTCTGAGAGACAGATGTAGATGTCTTACTTAAGTTGAACATTCCTACAAACTAGTGCTCTCTATTTCATTAGAAACATGGCCCATACAATACTGCTCAAATTTGATTCAGTATAAATAATAAGTCATAGCTTAGTTGTTAGTGAACTTGCTTCTTAGGCTAGTAGTTCAGGTTTCAATTCCATAGTAGGGCATAATTTTTTCAACCAAAACGGATCTCATGAGACTCAGCCTAAATTGGGCATCAGAAATGCACTGGAAATAAGTGGCAGGAGTGATGTTGACCACATCTCCCCATCATTGCCAGCTGTCAATGAAAATACAGGCCTACTTTTTATTGCCAAGTGGTATAACAAGTGTTCCCTTTACTTATCAATATTGATATAGTATTTGAACTTTCAAACAAAGCTTTTATCAAATATGAATGAATAACTCATATTAAACAACAAATGAAAAGGTTTGGCACATACAGATTACCAACTTCAAATAGTGTTTTAAACAAAGACATCCATGCAAAGGTGGACATCAAAGGGATCAGAGGCAATGAAAAACACTGTTTGAAATTGCAAAAAAAGTGCATTCTGAAATCTTTTCTTATCCAGACACTTTGAGGGAAAACAGGGTTAGAGAAAGGAAGAAGATGGAATAACTCTGTCCTAGCTCAAAGGTCAGGGACATTTAAATTTGAAACACTTAAATGTCAATGATGTGACCTAACAGATAAAAAAGGGCATTAACTCGCATGAATATACATTGGTCACATTACATCAGTTGAGAATAAATTTTAAAATCACATTCTGAATATGAGCAACAAACTTTTTTTTTCAGAGAAAAAAACCATATTTGGAACAGACCGAAAGCCATGCCAGAGGAGCCAACAACTCATTTAATGCGGGATATTTGATCTCCTGTATCAGGCATCACCATTGTCTAAAAAGATGAAATAAAGTTGAATAAACTTCAAAATAAAAATGTGTCAATACTTATTAAAACATACACAAATGATGTCATATTTTACATCCTTCATGTCAATGGTCAAGAAAACAGCATCCATGTTCAAATTCAATGCCAATATTAATGTATTTCATTGCCTCCTTAATTTACATTTATCAGATTCTATCACCCTTCACTTTTCCTTCTCCAATCTACAACTCTGACTAGTGGCATATCTGTCTAAAGATCTTCTATGAGTTTCTCATTTGCCCAACAAACTCAGTTTCTTTTTCACTTTCTCTTCTTTGAATGCTCTATTTGACATGTTAATCACTGATTTTTATTTGTATATGATCTAAAAAACAGAACAAATGAAAAATGCACACACTTTGAAATTTTATACATATATAATTTTTCATGTTTTTAATAAAACCTGTCAACAAATTGACTCTCTTCATTCTTCTTCATTTTGTCTAAAGCTGTTTCGAATTCAGATATTGTGTATGTTTATGTTTTATTTCGTCCTTTGACAAACTCTCTGTCTAAATACCAATTCCCTACAACAACTGTTTCTTTTTAATGAAAAACTGTCTCAAAGATTGTTCAATTTTATATTGACAATTAATTTGAGTAAACTATGGAATTATGTTGATTTCCAAAATCTTTTTTTTTTCTCAAGGATCTAAGGTGAATGATTGACTTCACTGCACGGGTTTTCCCCAAATAGCTGACCCTCTTGACAGAAATAGCATCCCCCCTACAGAATGTTGCACAAAGTAAACTCCTTATCTTCAAAACAATCCTAGGGACCCAAAAAAAAATTGCACATGTGACTAGGTCAGTTTGCCCCCCCTTCAGAATGACAGGAAAATTTTTAACCATTGCCATTCATTTTTATTATTTGGTGCTTCTTCAAAATAAAAAAATTCCCCTATCCCCCCAATGTTCATGTGACATTTTAAAAGACAAAATGATTCAACACTACGTTGTATAATGGTGCATATCTGTACACCACCACTGAGATAGGGCAAACCGGGGGATGAGCAGACATCATGCAGGATGCAATTATGAATACGAAATATAAAAGTGGGTTTTCCACTTAAAATATTCTAGTTGATAAACTTGCCCAAATTTCCTTAAAACATTCTTAATCCTTTATCATTTTCGGGAAAACAAATACATTCTCTTTAAATGGGGAAAATTTGGGGAAAAACTGTTCCCTCTTTTTTTTTGGTACTAGCAAAAATGACAGGGGCTGTGTTGATCATTGGGAAATCCCCTTCCCTAAGTAAGCAATCATATATTTTCAGTATTCATTTAATTTTGGGGAAAGTTCCCCTCTTAGAGATACAATAAACTGGTCCCATATCACACTTCTTCTTTTTTCCCCTCTCGGGGTTGTTTCCCAGTTTGTGTTTTTTGTTTTTTTCTTGTGCTGTTCTGGTGGCTTGGGGGGTTATTTTTTTCATTCTTGAAAACAAGACGGGGGACACTCCAAATTAAATAATAGATTTTAAAAAATTAAAAAATTTAAAAATTAGGAATAAAATTAAGGGGCATTACAAAAAACCAACACCTAGAAGGAGAAAACAACATAAAAAAAGAATCACCTTCAAAACAAATTCAGGGAAATAGTGAAAGAAAATTGTGGACAAAAAGTTAAATAACCCGAAACCCAGTGGGGGAATGCGAAGTTAAAGGTCTTCGAAAAAAAAAAGTGTTTTAAAGGTGGCAAAGTCAAATTAGATAAGGCACAAATACAGAAAACAAGAATTATAGTAAAAAAAAAGTAAAGTCAAAAAATCAAATCTTGGGCAAAATATAAAACATTTGCTGAACTATCTAAGGCCCCGAAAATTTTAAAAAACTTTAAAGGCAAGAAGGCAAAAAGAACAATTCAACCCTCACCATTATAAATAACAAGTCAAAAAACCTTTTACCAACGAGATTTAAAAGACGATGGAAAGAATATTTTCGGAACTGAAAACCAAACAAAAGGTACAAAACATTTCAATTGAAACAGGGAAAATCCAAACAATTGAATATCTTGAATCAATTTAAAAGGATAAATAAAAACAAAAAGGAAGGCGCAGGATGATGGTTAAAAACAGAAATTTCTTTTAAGAACGCAAAACTGGTGCCAAATTTTTTAACATGGCCGGGGGGAAAAAAAGGGGATGACTGGCAAAAGGGGCTTTATGCCCCAATTGGAAAACGGGAAAAAAGAAGAAAAAAACATACGGGGGTATCTTTTTTTGGAAATGGGAAAAAATTTTAAAATTTGGGGAAGGCAAGACATATTTAGAGCCCCAGTTAAGCAATAGCCATTTGGGGGTTTTGGGGGGTAGACTCCCGGGCCAAATTTACTAAGACGATCTGCGAACAAACAATTGAATACAATCAAAGTAAACAGCTTATTTTATAGCCCCAGAAAGGCATTTGATAGAGTAAACGGGTAAACTTGGAAAGACCCTTAAAGAATTGGGCCCCAGGACAACTTTAGGTAACATCATTTATATCAAGATCCCGAGTCGTAAGAACACAGAAGGAATGCCCGATGGTTCTATTCTCAGGTGTTGAAAGGTTGTGTCCTTTCCCCCTACTCTTTATCGCATTTTGGATAAAATAACTCAAGTAATTCGATAATGAGAAATAAATAACTCTTTTCAGATGATCATCCATCATAAAAATAACAAGATCTACAACATCATATTGACTTTTGAACAATAATTTGGAAACATACATGAAAATCAACAACACAAAAACAGAAATAATAATAGGGGAAAAAAAACATAAAAATCTAAAATATCCATTCAATCCTAAAATAAACCAAGTGAAAAATTCAAATCTTGGAAGCATATTCACAGAAGAAAAAAAACTAGATAGAGATAGGGGCTGATAAAAAAAAGAAAAGTGTAACCCCCAAACTACCCCCTTTTTAAGGCACCCAAAATTTCAAGCAGCTAAGAAAAATGATCCACTTTTTATCCTTTTTTTTCCCAGAAAACATGGACATTAGAAACCCAGTCAAAAAAAAATAATACATGAAATCGTTGCCTGAAAAATTACCAACAACACAAAAAAAAACAAATCACCAACATCGCATAAGAAATAAAGTTGGCACAAAACCCTGCTTGAATTTATAGATAAACAAAGAATGAATGGGTTTTGGGCCTAAAAAAATGCATCAAACTCCACGTTACAAGTCTTTACAACAGAACCGGGAAAAGGCGAGGGAAAACCCGGAAAAAATGGTTAATGGGGGTGGCCCTGGAAAGAGCAAAAATAACAATCAAAAGCCCCAAAAACAGGCGACAAAAGAAAACCCGGCCCGGGCCACCCCGGGGCGTGTGACGACAAAAGAAAAAAAGCAGGGTTCTGCTATTAAAATTTATCTTTTTGGATTCCTTTGCCTTTTTGTCCCCTTCTCCCTTCAAGACTTATCTTGGGTTTTGGGTCTCTTAAATCCAAACCCCTCATTTTAATCAACACTTAAAACCTTTTGGTTGAAAAACCGCTAAGTAGGTTGAAAAACCCCCGAGTAGTCAAGCGCTGACCGGGAAAAAACATTAAAAAATCCCAAAAAACCCCAAAAATTTCCCCCATCTTTAAAATTCGGGAACCTTGCGGTGCTGGAAAATTCCTCACCCGTCAAGGGCTTCATAAAAAAAAAGATTTAACACATGGGTTTTTGCCGTCTGTGATAGTTTTAAACAAACAACGATCAATCCCTTCAAGTATTTGGGGAATTCTTACTTACACTTAATTTCTTTTGCTGACTTTCATCAATAGTTTTTGGGACCCCCATCCCCGTTGTCTGCAACTTACAAGGACAATTTTATACAGCAAAAAACAAGGGTTACATTATCCCCTCTTAAAAAAATTAAATTCTCAAACAAAACAACCCCCATTTTCTGAGTGGTTCAATTATTGATACATGTCCCCCGTTTCGGCTACCATGTATCTGGCGAATGATGAGTAAAGGCAAAAAAAAACCCCCGGTCTCTTCTGTTTTCAAAAAAAGGGAAAAACCAAAATAAGCCATCCCGGTAAGACAAAAAAAGGAAACCATGATTGGGCTACAACCTACTAGTATAGTCTACCTGACAGTTAGTATCGTCACCCATCAGTCAGTATAGTCTACCTGTTGTAGTATAGTCTACTTGTGTAAATTTAAAAAATATTTCCGATGTTTCTTTTATATATTTTAAAATTTTAAATGAGAACACAAAGAGAACCCCCCATTTTTCATCATAAAACGCCCTTTTCAACAGAGACATTTACCAACCCAAAAAGATGATGATTGATCCATTTCAATATCTGTTTCAGTTAGTATCTTCCAAGTATTTTTCCCAGGACCCCAAAAGGGAGGTGCCTTCAAAAAACAACATAACATGAGTAAAGCAGAGTAATCTGATGATGATGAGGCAGGATGGAATAGAAAGTGAAAAAATGAAAACAAGATAGATAAGAAAAATATTGTTGTGGGCTAAAAAGAGAATTTCGTAAGGGGGAATTTGCAAGAATGAATGAAGAAAAATTTTTTGCTTAAAAAAAATAAGTATGTTAGTTAGTCATGGTTCAAACTTCATGACAACGGGTTTTTAATAAGTGTTTGGTTTCGTCCCAGTCCTCATCATAAAAACCCTCAAAATGCTCATCATTATCTTGTTTGGGGGAAACAAGTACACAAACCCAAAATTTTGCACACCATTAAATGTATCCAGAAACCCAGGTGCCCAAAAATCCACCATTTTTAATTCACACGAAAAAAAACCATCTTAAAAAAAGATCCACAAGAAATATTTATGTATATATACGTAAACCTTTACACAATGTAAAAAATTATACAATACATATAAAAAACTTTTCATTTTGTTTGAAAGAAAATTTCCCCAAGTTGGAGGAGGCATTTTGGGGTGGACATTGATAATAAAAAACGGCCCCAAAAATACAGGTGCCCGTCGCCTGAATTCAAGAGGGGGAATGAAGAAAAAATGGGAAAAATTAAAGAAAATTTATTCGGGAAAAAGCAAAAGAAAATGGTAGAAAGACAAACAAATTCACAAAGATTTCATATCAAAGGAATAATTGACATTTAAAAAAATGGGGTTATAAAACTGAAATACATATCAAAAGAAAAAAACAAAAAAATTTTCTTAAAAATTGGGTCTTGAAAATCAAAATCTATTTTCGTTGTTTTCATTTTAAATAAAAATTTGTATAAGCATTTTGAAAAGTATGACTTAGAATAGTAGAAAAAATTAGCAAAAAAAAATGTCAAAGTGTTGCCAGGGAAAACAAAAAAAATGGCAAAAAAAAAATTTAAAACCCTGGTCGGATCTTGGTGTAAATTTTTTTTTCCTCGGTCCCAATTGTAATATAAAATTTAAAATGTTTTTTTAGGATATATTAAATATTTTTTTTTTTTTTTGGTAAAAATTTCAAAATGTGGTAAAAAATGTTTTTGGGGGGTGTTTTACCAAAAATTTTAAAAAAAATGTAATTTTTAAATATTCAAAAAGTCATATTTTGTAGATTTCAATTCCCCCTTGGAAAACAATTTTTATATTCTTCTTCAGAGCCAGGGTTTTAAATTTTTTTTGGGGCCATTTTTATTTTTCCATGGCAGGGGCTTTTTTTTTAATTTTTTTCTCTATTCTAAGTCATAATCTTTAAAAATTGATACAAATTCTCATTAATCCAAGCAAAAAAAATATTTTCCAGAAAGCCCCCCTTTAAAAAAAAAGGAAACTTTGGGTACAAAAACTTTTACTATTTAATAATGAAAAATTGTATAAATAAGGGAAATGTGCATGGAGCAGGGTTGTAAGTTACAATAGAACACCATACTGCTGGCTAAAAAACAGGGGGGTCCCCTGGATCGATGGGAACATTGGTGGGTGTTCCGGTGACTCATGCAAATATATCTGTTCACTCACATAAATATCCTATGAAACCAGCCACTGACACATATTCTTCTTCTTCTTCTTCCAATGACCCAGCGGCATTGAGCTTTTCCCCTTGGCCCAATGCTTTTAGTGTATCTGCATTTTCTGAAAGTTGTTCTTTTGTTCCATATAGTGTGTTCCATTTATCTGGCCTTGGAGGAAGGAGGGTTTTTCTGATGTCTTCTAGTGCTTGACACTTGAAAGGTGGTGGTAAACGGTTTCATGATGATGTACACATTGGCACTCTGGGTGTGTTGTGGATGAATTCTGTTCAAGTGATTATTAAGTGTTATGTTTGGGTTGGGTTAAAAATGGTGCTCTGATCTCTTCTTGAAAGGTGGTTGATTTGTCATTAAGGTTAGGGGTGGCCATATGGGTGTACACATCTCTTCCTGTTTTTTCCATGGCCCATCTTTTCCCCAAAAATTTCCTTATTTGTTGTCATTAGGATTTGTTTTTGCTTTTGGGGGTTGTTGCTGTGATTGGTTTTTCCCTTGTTATTTCTTGGCTATTTCTGCTTTGTCTTTTCCCGGTTGTTTTTGAATGCCCAGGATCCCATGGTTATTTTGATGTCATGTGATGTAATAAGTCTGTCAATATCTAGGGCTTATGGGATGTTCAGTTTTAAAATTTCCCCACCATCCTCTACGAGGCAGCATTAATCTTGAAATAATTATTTTTTGCCGTGGAAGGCATAAAAATCTTAAAATTACACGCTCTTCTATCGCAAATTTCAGCCTCATAATTGGGATTCCCCCCAATACCAAACGCTCTTGGTATCTGTGGGGTATTGTATATATGCTCCGAAACCTGTTTTGATGGTGGCTTTAAATGCAGATCCATCAGTATGACATGTATCCATTTTTGGGATGGCATCAATGGTTCTTTGAGATGCTATCAAAAGGTGACTGGGGGGGGCGTTTAATTGTTTATCTTCAATTTTTTTCAAATTTTAAAGGTGTATTCAAGAGTGTATGTTGGTAAGTTTGCTATTCTTTTGCATGCTGTCTTTTTTCGGGAAAGGTGGTATCTTCTTTGATTTCACGGGCGGGGTGGAGGATTGACTTTTTTTTAAATTCTGTTTCTCTTTTTCCCACTTCTCAACAAGTAGTTTATTGGGGTGATCTTGATTCATTCTTTTGCTCCTTTCTGCTTCAACAAGCTTTTTTCCAACCCAGAGGTTCCACTTTTTGTGTATTTCACGCGGCGGTTGGTGTTGCCTCATTCTCCGCTGATTGGGCTAAAGGCATTGTTCTGTACTCTGTCAGGAATCAAGGTTTGTCTTGGAGCAAGTTGTTAAAAAGGGCACTGTTGTACTCTATTGCAAAACGGATGAAACCCAAGATAAAGCCTCTCAAGTATCTTTGTCACCCCCTTTTGTGCCACAAAGCTTCTTCAATAGCTGTAATCTTCTTAATGCTTTTTTCTTTACATTCACAACATGCTTCTTCAGGTTAAGCTGGGGAAGTGTTACCCCAAGATTTTTGTGGTTTTGTTCTCTTGATTGGTGATTGTCGATTTAATGTGATATTCTGTTTGGAACTTTGTGGCTAATAGAAAAGTGGTATACACTTTTTTCCCCGTTTATCTTTAGTTCCATGTCGGCAGTAGTCATGGGGTTTTTTTGGGGTCTCCGTTAATTTTCGTGCCCCCTTTTCCCATCCTCATGCTTTGCCAAATGGCCGGTGTCTCTTTGGGCGTTTTTTCACCGTAATCGACTTAAGGTCATTGATGTATCGAGAGGGTAAACGGGATGAGCCCTGGAAAACCCTTTCGACCTCCTTAGTGAAATTGCATCATTGATTTTGTCTGGATTCGGCCCAATTAAAATTTAAATCAGTTGTAAAATTTTCCCCATTTTAATGCCCATCATCTTCATAAGGCCTTTTCTCCATCTGATGTAAGCCTGCCGGTCGAAAATGCTACTTTTGTTTTTGTTCTGGAAGCCTGTATTCTTTAGTAAGTCTAAAAGTTGGGCCTCTTTCAGTTGCCAGATCTAAATCCCTCCTGTTCGTGGCATAGAGTGTTGGTACTTTCAAGAAACCAGTAAGACGACAATTTTCAATTTTCTCCTAATTTCCTAGACATGATGTTAGGAGTTGGCATGCTTTGGTTCACCTGGGGTTTGGGGTTTTTTAGGATAGGGATTGGGCCTCCTCCCGGCTTTGGGGGGCATTCCCCTTTCTCCATGTCATATTAATTGATGGAGAACTGCTACCTTCCCCATTGGACCCAAGTTTAAATCTCGTTGTGGATCTTATCTGGTCCCGGAGACTTTCTAATTCAATTTCTTTAATCTGTTCTAATTCCTGTTACTAAATTTTTTTCTCAAAAAAGGAAGCATTTACTGTTGACTTTTTTTTGTTTCTTCAAGTGTTAGGTTTCTGTCTATCTCTGTGAGTTCCCCCGCTCTGTTCACTGATGCAAAATAACGGTTGAATCTCTGCTTTTTTGGGCTTCAATGATTGTTTTTCCCTTTCCCTCTATCACTGGTTTTGGGTTTTTCTTCCTCTATCCCCCCCACAATTTTCCAAACTTTTTTCCCTTTTCAATCTATTTTAATTTTTCCTTTTCATTTTTTCCCTTCCCAATTTTAAATTTTCTTTTAAAAAAATTTTTTTTGCACTTTTTATTGTAATTTTTGGGCTTATGTTTTTTTTTAATGTTCTTTCGTGGTGTTTTTCTTGGTTCCAAAATGGTTTTTTGTTCCCTGTTGGTACATAATGATGAGGCTTTCAAAATTTCTTTTTTCTTCCCTTTTTAAAATCTCCCCTGCTGGCCCAAATTGTGGGGGAGTCGTTTTTCGAAAAGTCTCATTAGCTTTTTTTAAGTTCCCCGTTTTTTGCTTTTGACAGGCTCTCACGTTGTTATAGTAGTAAGGGTGGTTTGTGATCACTTCGATATCATAAGTATTTGAGAATGGCGGATTCTTCCCAATCGGATGAGCAGATGGTCAGGTCAGGTCGAGTAAGTGAGGGTGGCTCTGTGCAGCAGATTGGTAATTCTGCTTCTGAATACTGATAGATTTGTTGTATCCTGCTCTTCTTTTTTTCCTTCCCGTTGTTGTCTGGGGAGCCCCCCCCCTGGAAATGTCCCTTTAAGTCACGGCTAAAATAGTTTTTCGATACTGTGTGTTTGCAGTTCTGGGAGTTTAGGTTTTCTGGGGGAAATTTGTATATATATATTTCCTCAAAATCCCAAATAATTTTTACATCTTGGGGTCTGTTTAACTTTTATCATCTCCTGAATTTTCGTTGTTGTGACTTCCTGGCGTCCCGTACCTCAGGGATAACTAGTGTTCCCCTCAAATGGGTCACTGTCTTTGTGTGGGTTTTTTTGCAAAAAAGGGGCCCCATGTACCTTGTGGATTTTTTTTGGGGTTCAATCTTTTTTTTTTTAGACCACAGATGTTTAATTGTAGGGTTTAAGTGAATGTTTGTTCTTTTGGTCATCTGACATCTTGGGGCCTTCTTCCTCCAAAGTTTTTTGTATTTCTATGTTTGCATTTGTTTTTTGTTTTTTTCCCTTCAATTTTTCCAGAAAAGCCCCCGGGTTTCCCTCTGTCTGGCGCGGACCTTATTTATCGGCGTCGATCTTTGAATTTCTATTATTTTGTAAAAGCATTGAAAAGCTGGGGGGTCTTATTTCTACCCCCGGACAGGAGCCAGAATAATACTGCCATAGCACTAGTGGATGAGGGGCTTTCTGTTGCAAGTAAGCCAGGTAGGGGGGCTTTCTCATTCCCGCCCCCGTTCCTGCTGTCCCCGACTCAGTTTCTTGGCGTTCCCAAATGTTCAAAACAGAGGTCATCGTCCCGAGTCACTGCCTGTTCGATGGATTAGCCCTAAAAACAGCCCCTTTGGTTCTCTATCCTCGATCTGTTGGACCCTTCTGACTTCTTTCCCCGGTGCATGTTTGAAAAAATTTTTGAGTTTCCACATTTCTCAGTTATGCTGTGTGCTGTCCGATCTGAATGGGTTTGAGAGGCCATTAGAGCTCTCACTGGGTTAAAGTATTTGGGGGGAAAAAAGGGCGTGGGTAGGGGAAAGGGGGAAGTGGGAGGGGTTGAGGATTCTCCGCCCACTCATGTTTTTAAGTCAGCCGGTTTGCCGGGGGGTGGCACGTGGGCCAAACAGGCTGGTGAGTGGGGGCCAAATAGGATCATGACTATCCAGGGCATACCCAGGATCGGCTTCATTTTCCAGGGGATAACCCTACCTTCTCCAACCCCAAAATTGAAACAGATACTCTTCTGAATGATTGAGATTAAACCTTACCTATAAAGTTTGTTGGAGAGTTTCCCAAAATAAATGTTGAAAGAATCATACAAATTTTCTGGACAAATACGATAGCAGCAAATTAAGAGTTTTCAAAACAAATAAACTGTGCATCCTTGGAGATAAATTGTAAAAGATGATGTTAGAGATGGATTGGTCATGTGTATTGTATGCTTGTAGGGTCACTGGCTAGAACAGCCTCTATGATAGACAGTGGATGGGAAGAGATCTGGATGTCCAAAGTAACAAGAAGAGCAATGAAAGAGGGTTGAAAAATTGGCTGGAATCGGAAACAATTAACAGAAAGATGACAAGCGTGACAATGAAATGTTTGAAAGCCTTAGTGTCAAGCGGACCATGAAAAAGATATAGATAAATATAGTTTGTTGCATGCAGTTGGACAAGAAATAAGCATATCCCATAATATGTGTTTATAAACAAATTAATCAAATGGGCAGCGGAGATGAAAAGGATATAGATAAATATAGTTTGTTGCAGTTGGATAAAATAAGCATATCCCATAATGTGTTTATAAACAAATGAAATCAGTACATATGACGGGGACTGCCTAGAGTAGTTGATAGTAGCTCGGCCTGCTAGCTGTGAACGCCTCATGCTGGGTTCGAACCTACTGTCCGGCATTTGTTGAGTCCCTGTCTTACTCAGGCGATAACATGAGTACCTCTGAAGTCGGAGAAAATCTGCCTGTATGGCGAGGAATACTAATTAGAGTACATTGAGCACCGCGCTGCAGTGTAAAGTAATTTACAATGCTGCCTTGCTGCCATTGTAAGAAATTGGAAAACAGATTTACGCAAAAATCAGTTTCAGAGATGAAACTTCGGTCTGAGTTGAGCGATGGAAAAAAAAAAAAAAAAAAAGTACATATGACCAGTATGTATTTTCTCAGATGATATCTATTTAGCCTTATTTTGTAGTAAGTCTCAAGTTCATAGCTGGTTCTTGACAACAGAATGTGTGTGTGTGTAGTTGTGTGTGGTGGTGGTGGTGGTGGTGGTGGTGGTGGGGGTGGGGGAGGAGAAGAAAACGACATTGAAACCTCCAGCCAGGTACATTCACATTAAGAATAGTGGGACAACTTCAAGAAATTGAATGTCAGATGTGATCTATGTCAGTTTAATATTAGAAGAATTGGACCATCCATAGCAATGTTAATAACACGATATGCTAGTGGCCATAAGCTGTGAATAATCCAGGGTTCAAGGCCAGCTTGGGTCAACAATTTTCATTGTGCAAATGGTAAGCTGTTGGGCTACAGAAAACCCTGATCCTTTAGAAAGATGTCTGAACTATTGACTCTTTCTAACTTTACTGTGAAGCTTTCAGTTTTTCTCTTATGAGGTCAGCCACAACTATCATATGCCTTCGGCACAGATTTTAGCAAGGTTGACTCTTGACTTTAATTTCACAAGCGTACCTTCTTCTTCTTCAAGCGCTCCATATCTACCACTTGTTAACCACTCTGTGTGATTTGTATGTGATCTGAGCCTAAGAGCGATTGTAGGTTGTGCCAGTTATGCGCCTACAAGTAGGCCAGCACATCCGATTTCTGCAATGCTTTTTATTTACTAGGATAGCTCCCTAGGTCCTACATCAGGCGCCTCCAAGTAGGCTAGCACATCCGATTTCTACAATGCTTTTTATTTACTAGCATACCTTCCCTAAGTCCTACATCAGGCACCTCTTAAGGCATGCCTTGTAGGTCACAGTGGTACTATTCTTTGCTCCCTTGCGAGCCCTGGCACTATATGGGCAACAAGGGTACCAGTGTTCTAAGTTGGAATTTGTGACATGCTCAGATACCAGTGAGTCAATTATTGTCACAACTAACAGGTGGTCATACTCCTTATATGGAAAGGAGAGGGAGGTTGGGCGCTGGTCTGGAACCCAAAAACTTCCACAGCAGGTGGTCATTAGTGCAGCATGTTATCAATCCCAGAGTGCAAGTGAAATGAATAAACAAATAAAGTTCTGAAAGTGTGTTTAACCATAGTTAAGATTAATGTTTATGTAACAATGAATAAAGTGAACTTCATACTGATTAAATAATTCATAAAATAACAATGAAAAGTAGAAAATGTTATTAAAAAAATGATAAGATAAAATTTACCTAGAACTTCCATAAAATATCCTTTGTCTCGTAAGTACTGGTACATGTCTTTGAAGTTGGTATGTATGTGGTCTCCATTCCTGTGTAGTAGTAGAAAAGTCATCATTGAACCAATTGATGCTCATTGATTTGATATTTACCTGTTGTCAGCCTGTGTTGTATACTGATGCTATTTTGTAATGTCAACCTGTATTGCTCACCTGCTGTCAACCTGCCTTGTTCCACAGCTGTTAACCAGTTTTGCTCACCTGCTGCCAACCTATCTTGCTCACCTGCTGTCAACCTGTGTTGTTTACTTCTCAACAACAATTTTTCTGAATATTTTGTCAACAATTTTAGCTATTGTTTACCTGTACATATCTTGTGTTACACAAAGAATGAGCCAATTATGAACTGTCAATGATCTGAAACATTATTTTATTGCCAGCTATTGTTTTCTTTCTGTGAAGCTTGAATTTATCTTCAAATGACTATCGTTGTCATTGAAAAATGACACCACATACTAAAGTATGACTTCATACACTGAAGCAATGGACCTGCAATGACATTCTTTTCAATGAATCTAAAATGGAATTGAGCGTCTTTCCAAACAGAGGAGTTTCAGGGTTGTGAATCCGTCACTGACCAGATTGAGAGAGATGTGTGTCGATATTGGTACAGTCAGAAAGAACGACATACTAAATATGCAAAAGATTGATTAATCAACATCGAACTGATGTGTGCGCTAGATGCGTTGAGATGGGGATCGGAGTACATATGGACATGTCTGAGTATTAGGGATGATAGTTCTCATATAACTGATAACACTGAATTATGACATCACACACTGTTTTGGCATATTATGAAAAGAGCAGAAGAATAATATTGTGAAAACAAATAAAATGTATGGAAAAGAAAAAAACTAAGACAACGGTAAGTAGAAACTAAACAGCTAACCTATAAAACAAGAAAAAGTCAACGGACGTGATGACTAGAACTTGAGTCAGACACTTATACAGATTCATCAACACCAATGATAGACACATGCAAGATCTGTTGATACATGTAACACCTTTCTGCAAAATAATATCTGTGGAGCCTCCAGGGCCCTTCTTATTTATCAACCACGAGTGCATTTTTTCCAGAGACCACTAGGATTATTGCAGGAGCTACAGAGTTCATGCTTTGTGCAATACTTTCGTCAGGTGGTGTGCCATTTCTGCGGAGAGGGGCCAAGCCATGTGGGGTAGAACCTGGTGCAATGAAGTCAATCCTTCTGCTTTAAAACCACTTTATCAACTAACAATGACCAACTTTCACAGAAGTGAGATGACTTACCAGTCTAGAGGGTCATTCTTCATGCGAAGGTTGTCTCTGGGGAAGTAGCCTGGAGGATAGCGGAGGTTGTGATATTGGTCCCACAGAATCCGTTTGCTGGATAAAAGAAATTAGACTCAACTTTGTAGGAATCTGCTTTATAGATGCATCACTTGACTACTCACAGGCACACACAGACATCAACAAACAGTGTGTGTGTGCCTCAATATCTCTGACGACTGTCACCCAATATCTCTGACAACTGGCACTCAATATATGACTTGTCACTCACTATCTCTGACGACTGTCACCCAATATCTCTGACAACTGTCACACAATATCTCTGACAACTGTCACACAATATCTCTGACAACTGTCACGCAATATCTGACATGTCAACCTAATATCTCTGATGACTGTCACTCAATATCTCTGACAACTGTTACTCAATATCTCTGACAACTGTTACCCAATATCTCTAACTGTTTCCCAATATATCTGGCAATGGCACACAATATCTCTGACAATGTCACACAATATCTCTGGCAATGTCACTCAATATCTCTGATGACTGTCACACAATATATCTGACAACTGTCACACAATAATATTACTACTGTCAATATTTTGCTGACGTGTCCCTGAATATCTCTGTGAAATCATTATCTCTGTCAACAACTAACACTCAGAATGAGTAATATCTAACAGTAGTACATGGCATGTGTTATAACAGAAGCCCTGCTGTCTATAGAATATATATATAGTTTCATGCATGAATACACCATGTTCTCACACCTGATGAATACACTTACTTTCTTGGTGGAGTTGCAATAATTTTAGCCCTCACTGGCAACATGATTGTTGATCTTCTTGGTTCTGTTTCTTCATCCTGTAGAAGAAAGATGTTCACAATTTACATTCAAGAAGCAAGCAGTTTTCTTAACACAAAAACACTTGACATTTTGTACACACAGTTTGTTTCGACAAATGGAAGAATAGTTAACGAAACCCAACATAGATGCAATTAAGCAAATAAATCATAGGACAAATGACACCAATTTTGAAAAGCAAACGTGTCCCAGTGAACACTAAATGATCATTGTTCAACATAATCTTTCTCCTAACATTATGCTATCAGTGCCAAATCTGGATGCTGACATTCTTCTTCCTCTTCTTGCGTTTGTCCGCTATGAATTCAGACATACTCAGGGCACCTGGTATTGCGCTTCTGGCTGAGTTTTCTGCGAAGGCTTAATTTCCTTTTATTGGTGTGCCCGCCATACAGGCATGCCTTCTCGACTTCAGAGGTATGGATGCTGAGATCAGACTATAGAAAACTAGTCATGACAGAGATGAAGTGTCTATGCAGAATGCTGGGAGTAACAAGAAGAGACTGGTTTAGAAATGTAGACATCAGAGAAAATTTGGGTACATCAGTACTGAACTTCATAAAAAAACAATAAATTAAGTGGTCAGGTCACATAAGCAAATTACCATCAGATTGTGCTTCAAAGAGCAATGTTACTCTGATATGGTAGATACAAAGCAAAAGGTGTCCATGCAAAAGGTGGACCTCAGAAGTAACAGAGGTGGTAAAAAACACAATTTATGAAGTGCATACAAAAGTCTGTTCTAGAAATCTCTACTTATCCTAACGCTTTGAGACAAAACAGGATTAGAGAAAAAGAAAGACAGTTTGTTAAGAAAGAACCAGACAGTTTTTGTGTTCTATAGAACTAGATCAAATAAATATTTACAGAGAAGACACCACCATAGGTGCTCAGCTCCTCTCAGTTAGCTAAATGTGACAGAAGCAGAGGACTTACAATTCTGGCTACAATTTCAAATTGTATTCAATCTCAGATCATCTAGGCAGATCAATACTTGAGGATCTTAGTTACAAGTACCCATGAAGTCAGAGAAGGCACAGCTGTAGAGCAAGGGGACATTGATAATAAGGAAAGCAGGCTTTCATGCAAAAATCAGTCAGAACTGCCATACCAGGCGCCCATTCTGAAAAAAATAACTAACTGAATGGTTTTCATTCTATCAACCAACCACAAATGAACCTCCTACCTACCACAATCCTACCACCAACTCTACTCACAACCAGCCCAGTACTACCACTCAACATCATGCATGAGCCTACTTGCTATCTCTCCCTCAGACTTGTTAACCTCATCTTTCCTATCATTCTTCTGCTTCTTCCTCTTCTTTGGATTTCTGAGTTTGTGAGGTTCAGTAATAATGGCAAAACTCATTAAAAAAAAGTACTGTAGTTTTACAAAGTGTAAAACTAAAGGACTTTATTTTTACGAGTTTCGCCATTGCTACATCATAGTTTTATTAGTCATACCTTAAATTGATAATAGGTTAAAATAATAATACAAATATCATCCATCTCCATTCTTAACCTTCTCCAATTTTTTACTTCTAGTATTTCTAGGTCTACTTCAATGTTCTCTCTCTCTTTATTATTTGCTTGGTCCATCTCCTGGTCTCTTCCCTTCATCTTTTTTTCTTCTCTATATGCAATTTCTCGTTCTCTGTCATTAGTGTCAATATTGCCTAGACATAGTATTCTATAAGCTTTCATGAAGGTGACATCATTTTATACCATGTGTTATTAAATATACATCATATTCTATAAGCTTTCATGAAGGTGACATCATTTTTTACCATGTGTTATTAAATATACATCATATTCTATAAGCTTTCATGATGGTGACATCATTTTTTTGTTTACCAATCATGTTATTAAACATACCTCTGGTGGTGACTCTATCACCACAGTGACCTGACCCTTGGCAATGCCTTCCCATGATGCAGCATCCTTTGAAGCAGTGATGGAGATTGCCAGGTAACCTGACCATGGCCAGAGATCAGCAGAATAAGAGAATGACACATCAATGAAACCTCCAAACTCGGGCGTGTATGGCTCCCACTTTGGCTAATGGGAAAATAAACACAAACAAATCATCAAGTTAGTACTTTCTTGACAAATGTAATGTATACTGAGATGACTGGGAAAATAAACACAAACACGGGACGCAAAGAAGAAGAAGAAACACAAACAAATCATCAAGTTAGTACTTACTTGACAAATGTAATGTATACTGAGATGATACATGGACAACACAATGTGGGTCTTATAATGGCATAGAAGTTAGCTGCTCACCTCTCATTTCAATAGTACTCAGTTCACTCCTAGTCAAGCAATCTGGATATTTTCCAAAGATCCCTGATCTTGGGTAGGTGACGCCTGTATGTTGCCGGGCTTACAAGGAGAGTAAAGAATAGTACCACTTCGACCTTCAAAGCATGTCGTAAGAGGCGACTGATGTAGGGGCCTAGGGAAGTTACTCTAGTAAATATAAAGCGTCACAGATATCGGATGTGCTGGCCTTCTTGTAGGTGCATAACTGGCGCAATGTACAATCGCTATTAGGCTCAGATCAAATACTAATCACAAAGACTGGTTTAACAAGTGGTCGATATGGAGTGTTCAAAGAAATGTAGGTGAGATCGAGTTCCTAGACCTATCGTAGACGGATGACAAGCGTAGGTCCAGGTTCAAGTTGAGCATGTAAAGAACCTCGACAGCTCAAAAGCGAGATCAGGCTGGAAAGCTGCTGACCATGCAAATTTAATTAGGAAGATTTATTTAAATTCTTGCAAAATATTTTCACAATCTTCTAAATGACATCGTGGACCCTTAACGGTGCCACTGACTTCGCGACTGCAGTTGAGATCTTCCTGTGTAAGAAAGAGATTGGAGCACACAGATGAGTTTCAGGGCTGTGAATCCCACTCGCTGATCAGACTGAGATAGATGGATGTCAATATTGGTGCAGCCGAAAGAACGACATATTAAATATGCGAAAGAGATTGATTAATCAACATTGAACTGGCGTGTTGGGCGCTGGCGCTACTGGATTTGCTGAGGCGAAGATGGGAGCACAGATGGACATGTCCGGAGTGCTATGATGATAGTCCTCATATAACTGATGGTTACTCACTGAAGTGCAATGATAATGGTCCTATCAATCAGTCAATGGATAACACATATTAAAACAAGAGAAACAGCTCCACTTCTTCTGTGTTTGCTTGAGAACAACTATTCATAAATCAACTCTTTTGGGCTTTGTAGTTTGAGCTTAATCTGATAAATTTTCAACTCTTAGTTGTGTGTTTTATAGTCCGTCTCCGATAGGACTAGGAACTCGATCTCGCGTACGTTGAAGGAAAAATAGACGCTAAATGTGGAGAACAAACCGAGTCCCTTCTAAGCGAGAGACAAGCACCTTACCTTCCGTGCACAGAGTTCCCCAATACATCAGTTATAATAACGGAAAAACATTCACATAATTTCACAAATAACAACAGATTCAAGTCTAAACAATCAACACTTAGATCTGTCCAACAGTTACAGACCACCACCACCACACAAGGTAAGTACAGTCAAATTACATCCAGATCAAGAAGAGTAATTCTTATCTCTCTCCCACCCCCTCGTGTTATTTCTGAGGTACCGAAGCATAGAAGCACAGACTACTAAACACAGGTCAGGTTTTTTTTTTAAAAACCCAACGTAAGCACACTAAATTTGATACAGTTCATATGTATTTCGTTCGCTCGCTATGCCTTCAGACGAAGTCACTGCGCGAATGCTTGCTTTCTTTTTCACCAGTGTCCCTCGCCACTGCACTGAGGCGAGCGTTACTACGACGTCAGAGATACTTTTAATTCCCATATCATATCCCCAAAGTAATAATCATGGTTTCATGTTAAGTCCAACCGTGTGCAAACCATGACGTTTTGAGGTAGGTCAAGCTAACGATCTACTTTATAATATAGTAGGTCGATAAATATAGTAGGTGGTGCCAAGCTGGTCTCGAACGCTGTAATTTTCCCGGCACGTGGTCACTAACACAGAGTGCTATCCGTTTAGGCTATCAGTGAGTAGCCCACTAACACAGAGTGCTATCCGCTTAGGCTATCAGTGAGTAGCCCACTAACACAGAGTGCTATCCGCTTAGGCTATCAGTGAGTAGCCCACTAACACAGAGTGCTATCCGCTTAGCTATCAGTGAGAAACCCACTAACACAGAGTGATATCCGCTTAGCTATCAGTGAGAAACCCACTAACACAGAGTGCTATCCGCTTAGCTATCAGTGAGTAACCCACTAACACAGAGTGCTATCCGCTTAGCTATCAGTGAGAAACCCACTAACACAGAGTGCTATCCGCTTAGCTATCAGTGAGAAACCCACTAACACAGAGTGCTATCCGCTTAGGCTATCAGTGAGAAACCCACTAACACAGACGGAACTAACAGAATTCTAAGAGATCTTACATCAAGAATAAAAGTAAGAGCTAAATAGAATATGAAAGAAGTTCCAGTACCACAAAAAATGGAGCTCAAAAAAAAAGTACACCGTGAACCAAATGGAACATAAAG
Source organism: Arion vulgaris (assembly GCA_020796225.1). NCBI lineage: Eukaryota > Metazoa > Mollusca > Gastropoda > Stylommatophora > Arionidae > Arion > Arion vulgaris. The sequence goes on along the minus strand of JADZMA010000619.1, from coordinate 11,903 downwards.
TGTGCACGGGTTGCACAGACCGACGTTACATGAATAATGTAATTAAAAGGTAGCTATGTTGATTTAATTTGTTAGCAGGAAGTAGCTAGAAACACATCACGTGATGATGTCCCCCCCGAATATCAATGGATGGAGTAGCTGACTAAGTTTATATAGAAGATTCATGCAGATATTGATCTACTTAACTGTTTCACTTAGTGAGATATACAGGAGGTAGGCAAATGTGTCATTAGTTTAAAACTTGTCAATCTGTAACTCTTTCTCTCTGTCTCTCTCTCTCTACATGTTCTATTATTAGTCGGGTAGGAGGATTTTCTATCTGCATGCTGTAGTAATAAGAGGGGAGGTCTTTCTCAACATGTACTACTATTATGCGGGTCTCTTAGAGTGGTCTACTACTGGGGCAAACAGGAGGTGAGGAGGTGGGGCGGAAGGGGGCCTCGACGTTAGTTTCTCCGTTGCCCCCGGCAACATAAGCCGACTAGCTCAGACAGGGAAAACAAAATTCCTGTTTAATGTGGGCTGGTTTTTAATATGTTTGATATAACACTATAAGATTTTTTTGTAATTTAACTCAATTCTACGAGTCCATGGTTATTTATTGCTAAAAAAAAAAAGTATGAATAATACTGATATTTCTTATTGTTAAACTGAATTTGTTACATATTATAACTTTGATTTAGCTTGTTGTGTTGTTTTGAAAATGAATTTGTCTTTATACAACAATACTGGAATGTGAGGTCACGCGACGGTTGTGAGCCTAAGTGCGATTGTACGTTGTACCAGTTATGCAAATACAAGTAGGCCAGCACATTCGATTTCTGCGACGCTTTATATTTACTAGGGTAACTTCCCTAGGCCCCTACATCAGTCGAGTCTTACGACATGCCTTGTAGGTCGCAGTGGTACTATTCTTGCTTCCCTTGCGGGCCACTCTCTACCACGATGACGACACTGTCTGCCATGTTTAAACTTAACTATTCATTCTCGCACTCGTTCCAGTATGTTACAGAATGTGTGTGGTGTAGTGTATGCATATATATATATATATATATATATATATCACATTCAAAAACATATGCTTAGTGGTAACGTTGATATATATATATATATATATATATATATATATTTATATATATATATATATATATATATATTTATATATTTATATATATATATATATATATATATATATATATATATATATATATATATATATATATATATATATATATATATATATATATAAAACTCATAACAGACACGTCAGATTATATACAGTTGCTATGTTACTGAAACGGAACAATGCCGTCGTGTACAACTAGGGGATGAGGTTGTGCATCATTCTCAACTTTGTAATACAAGTGAGGAAATGTGTGGATAACTTAGGACGACCAATGAGACACCAAGTCAACAAACATACAAAAAAACACAATTACCGAGGAATGTCAGAAGCAGATAAAGACAGTACAGTTTCGAGAGTGAAACAGGCAAAGTAAGCAATTCTCTGTCTCTCTTGCGATCACCGCCCAGACCGATGTACCAGACTTCCCCATAAATTATCTTATTCATGTGGAAATCTGATTCATGCAGCCTTGGTGTGTTTCGTCACATCTTCAGCGCCATTTGGAGCTCTCGTGCTTATCCTTCGGCGATGTGTCCGATTTTAGTCAGCGTTGACTGGGTTCGCTCTCCGTCAGCCTTGGGTTGTCCCCAGCCGACCTGCAAGGCAGCAGGTTGCTATTTTATTTTAGGGTAGCTACCTATAGACAACTTTCCCTCCCGGGTTGTTGAGCGTCATCTGTCCAGGTTACCAGTCTTTTTTTGGACTACTGGACCTAGCGTCCAGTTTTGTGTACGGTTTGCTGCGCTATACTTTGATTGCCCTCAATCAAACTACAAAGTTATGGCGGGGCGGATATTGAACAACGCCTGCTACTTTTTCTTTATCAGGGTCTAGTGCTGAGCGTGGTGAACTATGGCCTTGGTCTTCTGACAGTAAGCAGAATATCGCTGGATAAGTTAGAAAGGATCCAAAATGAAGCGATGAGGCTTATACTCAGTTGCACACGTGACACTTCTTGTGAGGCAATGCGCTATATCCTTGGATTGTCAACGATGGCCACGAGACACAAAGTCGCACAGGTAAAGCGTATCTGAGAGTTTCTGATGACACAAATCATCCTCTGCACAAATCCATAAATGAGAACAAGGGCAAGCGATTGAAGAGAGGTCGATCCTGGATGGCCGAGGATATTATTAAACAGGTTTGTACTCTAGATGAGCTGAGGCACGGTGACGAATGGATGCCTATATCAGACGATATGACTGCTTACGCCAGGGTTATCAGCACACTTGGAAGCCGCTGTAGAGAATGGGCCCCGGGCGTCGTCAATGCGGAAATTCTTGCACTCGTGGATCAGCACTTCTATCCAGGTGATATCATTATCTACACCGATGGCTCTGTCAGGCGTGGCACCAGATCATCGTGGGCTTACTCAGCATAACGAAACGGTCGCACACTTCATGACGACTGCGGGGCTTTTGAGACAACGACATCGAGCATGACTATGGCGATCACCGCTGCCTCCAGAGCTCTGTCCTGGTGGCTGGGCAAAGTTACCCATACGATCATCATATCAGACTCGATGAATATGCTTCAAACCGATGCATCTGGAAGTATGCGTGTGGAATGGTGACATCATCGGAGATCACATCTCAGAAATGACTGGCGTACACGCCTAGGACATGCTGGAGTGCGGTAACGAGCTGCTGACTCTTTTGCAAACAGTGCCGACTCATGGCAGAAGATGGACAGAGCCGATATCATCAGATGTACGCTCAATTGTTGACATGGGCGGGTCTCGACACTGGAACGAGTCCGAGAATTAGGAGTTAAGTTTAGACATACCAGACAGTGTCGTCTTCGTGGTAGAGAGAGTTATTGGTTACTAAACTGCGTCATTGCACTCGGCAGACCCATAGGTGCGAGTCTCCAACAGATATCGAAGAGTATGCATACTGATGGTTCCTAGGCTCGCTGATTAAACAACTTCACTCTGCCTCTCAGGCATCGTGGTAGAGAGAGAAGATATAGTAATCAACTTATCATGGTTGGAGCAAATGGACTTTGGGATGGTGTAATAGTGTTCGTGGGTGAGAAGGACAAAAATGTATCAAATTCAATAGGCACAGATAAACAAGTCAAAAGTTCAAAGTTTAATTAAGTAGGGCGACCCAAGAAGCTGTTTAAAAATGCAACGGCTAGGTTTCCAAAATAAATTAGGCAGACTGAGCCATTATGGAAATACTACATGAATTTCCGAAAGATAAGTAGGATGGCCTGATTTGTTAAAGACTGAGATTGGAATTTAAGCAGGGATGCCGGACAGATTTATGGACGATTTCTCAGGAAGATAGACACCGGTAGAGTCAGTAATCATTAGTATGATAATGAAACGAAATGGATATATTTTGGGGCAAGACAAAGGTGGGTTTTTGGTCCCATATAAATAGACGGTGACGAAAATTCAGAGGACAGCTAGAGAAGAGACGTGCAGAACGTAGAGAAACTTGCAGAGCTCGCAAAGGGCAGACGGAATGGCCCAGTGTGCTGCGTTGAAGAGACTGAAATTGAGTTCGAATATGTGAGTATGGCTAGACACTCCGACAGCCGATAGGACACATAGAGAGAGAAACAACTTAGCAGTAGCAACTTAGCAGAAGAGACTTAGCAGAAAGACTTTTAGAACTCGGATAGAGATTTGCCGAACATGGAGAGAGTCTTGCAAAACTCCCAAAAGGGCAGACGGAATGGCCCAGTGTGCTGAGTTGAAGAGACGACCAACGCTGACTTCGGATATGTGAGTATAACTAGACATGTGTAGTGTGGACAGCAGATTCATAAATAGATCCACACAGCAGAGTAGCCACGATCAGACCTATAGACAAATCTGATAGAGAATTGAAGTAGCATCTTATAGAGACAGACAGCACTAGAGAAAGCCTTACCTGTTCAACTGGAAATATATATCTTCTAAATTGCCATTTGTAGAAAAGTGACCAAGTTATCAGAGCCTCGTTTACAGATATGATCTTAATGTATAAAAAGCAAACTTTCATCAAGAGACAGAAAATAGACACTTTGAAGAAATATATATCTTTGAAGTCACAAGTAACAGACCCATGGAACACTCAACCGAACAGCAGTTCCACAGAAAACTATTAACATTTTAAAATAGACAGAGGCATTCTAAGGACTTCAGACTAACCTGTACAATACAATTATGTGATGAACTTGTATTAGAGATTCAATAGAGTGTAGGACTTGAATAGTGAAGATTTGTGCTTATATAATCAAGTGGTTATAGTTTAGCATTTTATATTGTAAGGTGATATATCATTTTCAAAGTGAGGTAATCATGTTGGGACTATATTGTATGTTATATATATATGTATGAATATGATATATGTGTTGTAGATGTAAAGGTGCTATATAGGTGAAATATATGCATATAATAAAGATTGAAATACAGAATTGGTTTCATATATTTATATGAAAGGTTAATTACGGCGTGATTAAAATATTAGCGGAGAGAGAGATCGCCCACAAATGATGCCGTCGTAGACCAGGATATCGAAACACCTGGGATGATTGCTAGCCACTATACAAGACGTAGCACGAGCCATTGTTTTGAACCTGAAATGACCACTGTTGTGTTCGTAATACCAAAAGATAGTAGAAGTGAAGATTTTAGAAGGTACAAAGAGCACTATTTTGGAGGGTACATTTTTTTAGGAAGTGGTATCTGTCAAGTCAACTAACCTGTAGTCAACGTAGGTAGATTTATGACTGTCATTAAGGACGGAGATACGGGAACAAGATACCTGTAGAAATTTGTGTCCGTGTGGGGCGTGGAAGGACGAAAGAGCAGCTCAGGTATTTTACAAATTGTTAAAAGTTGTAATAAAATTGGAAAGGAAGAGCGGGGTAGTGTTTATTTTATGGTAGATTGTTTGTAGAAATTGGAAGTTATTTCAGATATTAAAATAGTTAAGAATTGTAGCCTGTAGGTTGTTAATGACAAATTGTTGAAGATCATTAATAACATTGATATTTGCTGTCGACCTTGTAATTACTTTCACAGTATAACAACTTGCTTTTGATTTCAGCTTTGAACTTTACAAGATGGGGCATAGGTTAGAAAGTGTTTATTTCAGATTATTGATTTGTTATTGTTGTCAGGGTGTGGGGCATTTTGCTATAGAATGCCCATCTAAACATAGAAGGAGAAGTAGGGGGGCAGTCTAAAAATAATAGGTTGTCTGCCAGAGACAGCAGAAATGTAAGGTCAGGGAGAAGATGGTCTTTTAGAGAACAAAGAAGTTATGCTATTAACTGTTTCAAGGAAATTAGAAACCAGAAATGTCAAGACATTGAGATGAGACAAACTGAAGAACTTAAGCAGCAGAATTTCAACTTACTAGAGAAACTGCAGAATAGTATTGAAGATAACCAATCTATGGGTAGTACGATTGAAGATTTACGGAAACAGTTAGACAAAGCCGATAGACAACAGAGTGCTTTAGAAATTGAGTTAGAAATTGGTCGCAAGGAGTTGGATAGAATTAAAAATGAAGGTTTACGACAAGATATTGACAAAGGGACATTGAAGTATAGGGATGTTGCTGTCGGGGAAGATCAGAGCGAACGAGAGGAAATATATAGCGCAGAGATGGAGAGAAGGAAAGAGACAACCGAGATGAAGAAGAAGTTAAAGAAGTTACAGATGACCGTTGACGAGCAAGATGAGGTGATAAAAGTGTTTCAGGAAGACGATGAATTCCAACTAGAAGAGATAAAGCGATTACAAGAAGAGATACATAGGTTGACTGAAGACAAGGAAGGGCAGAGAAACATGATAGAGAGATTGAATGACGAGCTTGACGCTGTGAGTATGGCAGGAGTAGAAGAGAAACCAGGAAGAATATATGGAGTACAAATGGCGAACAAGGAAGTGCAAGGAACCAAAAGTAAGATGAGGGTATATCAGAAGGATGATGAAGTTGATAATCAGAAGCTTTCGCCTGGCCATCCATGCCATTTATGTAAAAGGGTATTTGCTACTGCAGCTTATTTATCAAACCACGTAGAGGAGCATCAAAATTCAACGTCGATCAACATAAAAAAGTAAAAGGTATAGCGGCAGTTAAAGAAACAAAGAGAACAGAATGTGAGGAGAAAGCATATTGGAAGGCAATGGAGAAGTGGGTGGAGAAGCTGCAGCAAAAATATCGTCAACAGAGAATAGAAGAGGCAGGCCTTGCAGCTGGGAAAAAGGAGGTAGCAGAGGTTAGAGAAAAGAAGGAAACAGAGACGGCCGACCTTACCAAGGCTGAATGGGATGATCTTGTGGCCACCAAGAAAAGGGAGATGACAGTTATTAGAGAAAAGGAGAGGGAAATGGAGAAGGAGGGGAAACAAAAGACAGTATATCATGTAGGTGGGAAGAGACATGAGGCGTGGATAAAGCGGTGGTAGAGATGTATGGGAGAGAGAGAGAGAGAGATAGATAGATAGATAGATAGATAGATAGATAGATAGATAGATAGATAGATAGATAGATAGATAGATAGATAGATAGATAGATAGATAGAAAGAGATATACAGAAGTGGTCCGTAACAAACTATAAACAGACTAATCTTTGGGTCGAAGGTTCATGAAGAATTTACCCATGTTGAGAAGAGGGGAATGAATTTTGTTGTATTTTATGTGAGGGGATTTTTTATGGATATTGACATGTTTTGTTGTTATATATGGCGTGGTTGATTCAGCAACTGTTTACACACCATATGGTGGCATATGCTGGTTTTATAACAAAAACTATGTCAGTCCAGGGTTTGGTATTTCAGGGATTGGAACATTTAATGCCCTGTGGTACTGTGATTTAAATGTAAGGTGTGAATTTTTTTCATAAAAGGTTGGAGGAAAAACAAGGGCGTGGTCAGTAGAGGGCCGAAACCACAGAGAGAGATCACTCGAGGTCATGGTTGTTATGGTGTAGAGTCTCTATCATGTTCAACATTTCTGAATGCTGAACGGTTTCTGTTGTATTGTTGGTTGTTGATGGTACAATATTGAGATGTCTGTTTACAAAATGTATAGTAATACATGCCTTAATGTAGAGGAGGAAATGAAATATGTGGTGAAATCAAGAGTAGATTTCATGCATTGGGAAAGGTCTTATAAGCATTTAATGGACAGAGTATGGTGGTTAGAGTAATCACTGAGATGCGTGACGGTACACGTGAGAATGTAAGTCGAAAGATGGGACTTACTAGTACTGATGTTTTGAGAGGAGTGATAGGACTCCGAATCTTGGTGGGTAACATTTGGAACACATTCCAAAGTGTTATTTTGGGAAGTTAATGATAATTTTTCATGAGCCAAGTATGCCAGTAAAGAAAACGGTTTTCTTCGTATAACTGGATGTGGTAGGAAGATCATCGAATTAGGTGACGCCACGAGTAGAATTTTGGCAGACACAGTAAGGAAAAACTGTAAAAGGAAAGGGAGTCACATGAGGTGTAGAGAGGATAAACTCTGCAAGGGGATCTTGCGTGAAACTTGACTCACTTACAACCATTATAGAAGGACGGATATGGGGACTATAATGAGTTACGAAATGATGATTCATGATGGTTATCTAATCATGCTGAATTGGTGTCATGAATCTTGATTTATGTTTACATATCAGTTCCTTTTGTCTTGATGTTGATTTTTGGATTAATAACATATTTCATGCATTTTGATTGATATTTGAAGTTTTGTTGTAATGTATTTTGAAAATTTTCTCTTTGGTTGTGGGATTGGTGTTTTATATGAATATGTTTGTATAACTGATGTTTTCAATGATAATGAATGATTAATAATGATTATTGATAAATTAGTGAACTGAAAACCGGAGTAATGGAACTTGGTGGTAATATTGGTAGAGAAACATGGGGAGAAATGAGATGAAATCTTCTTTCCACAGAGAAGGAGTAACGGTTCTACACCGAAGGAGATTAAGCTCCAGTAGATCAGTTGACATGCTCATGTGATGGGGTTAGGAAAGTAAATTTGGTCTTACTAAACAGTGGTTTGGTACAAGAGTGTGCAATTAAGTTGAGATGAACTATGTTGAGATTCCTTTTGGATACTTGAATAATTTAGTTTTCATGTTGTGCTTATATGGGTATTTTATGTTGGCATTTGAGATGTATATTTTAGACTTCAAGTGGGGCTCACATGTTTTGTGGGTTAGTAGGAAAATGTTCTAGGGACAGGAGATGCGCTGCATCTTATAGAGGTTAGAAGGGTAAGTTTGATCTTAGGATCAATCTTGAAAGAATACAGGGGAAGATTATGTAATAGTGTTCGTGGGTGAGAAGGACAAAAATGTATCAAATTCCAATAGGCCACAGATAAACAAGTCAAAAGTTCAAAAGTTTAATTAAGTAGGGCGACCCACGAAGCTGTTTAAAAATGCAACGGCTAGGTTTCCCAAAATAAATTAGGCAGACGAAGCCATTATGGAAATACTACATGAATTTCCGAAAGATAAGTAGGATGGCCTGATTTGTTAAAGACTGAGATTGGAATTTAAGCAGGGATGCCGGACAGATTTATGGACGATTTATCAGGAAGATAGACACCGGTAGAGTCAGTAATCATTAGTATGATAATGAAACGAAATGGATATATTTTGGGGCAAGACAAAGGTGGGTTTTGGTCCCATATAAATAGACGGTGACGAAAATTCAGAGGACAGCTAGAGAAGAGACGTGCAGAACGTAGAGAAACTTGCAGAGCTGCAAAGGGCAGACGGAATGGCCCAGTGTGCTGCGTTGAAGAGACTGAAATTGAGTTCGAATATGTGAGTATGGCTAGACACTCCGACAGCCGATAGGACACATAGAGAGAGAGAAACAACTTAGCAGTAGCAACTTAGCAGAAGAGACTTAGCAGAAAGACTTTTAGAACTCGGATAGAGATTTGCCGAACATGGAGAGAGTCTTGCAAAACTCCCAAAAGGGCAGACGGAATGGCCCAGTGTGCTGAGTTGAAGAGACGACCAACGCTGACTTCGGATATGTGAGTATAACTAGACATGTGTAGTGTGGACAGCAGATTCATAAATAGATCCACACAGCAGAGTAGCCACGATCAGACCTATAGACAAATCTGATAGAGAATAGAAGTAGCATCTTATAGAGACAGACAGCACTAGAGAAAGCCTTACCTGTTCAACTGGAAATATATATCTTCTAAATTGCCATTTGTAGAAAAGTGACCAAGTTATCAGAGCCTCGTTTTACAGATATGATCTTAATGTATAAAAGCAAACTTTCATCAAGAGACAGAAAATAGACACTTTGAAGAAATATATATCTTTGAAGTCACAAGTAACAGACCCATGGAACACTCAACCGAACAGCAGTTCCACAGAAAACTATTAACATTTTAAAATAGACAGAGGCATTCTAAGGACTTCAGACTAACCTGTACAATACAATTATGTGATGAACTTGTATTAGAGATTCAATAGAGTGTAGGACTTGAATAGTGAAGATTTGTGCTTATATAATCAAGTGGTTATAGTTTAGCATTTTATATTGTAAGGTGATATATCATTTTCAAAGTGAGGTAATCATGTTGGGACTATATTGTATGTTATATATATATGTATGAATATGATATATGTGTTGTAGATGTAAAGGTGCTATATAGGTGAAATATATGCATATAATAAAGATTGAAATACAGAATTGGGTTTCATATATTTATATGAAAGGTTAATTACGGCGTGATTAAAATATTAGGGACAGAGAGAGATCGCCCACAATGGCTGCTGCAACGGAGGACAGAGCACGAATGGGAATGCCCAATGTGCCATGACGTCGATCGCATAACATAACATAACATAACATAAGGCAGTAGTAGTTTATGGAGACCCAATCTTCGAGGCTGTCCACCGTTTTGTCCACCTCTCATTTCTTTTGGATGCCACTTCGTTCATTTCTGCTTGTGGTACTTGATTCAAGCCTCTACTGGGCTTTCCAGTCTTTCTGTATATTTGGGTGGTCCGCTCACCCATACGTTTGCCACGCCTTTTCGTCGCTCCATCATCAGCACCGTGCATGTCTGCCCCACCGGTGGGCTCACCCGTGTATCGTCCGTATGCGTTTTCGCTCTACTTTGGTGGTAAGCAATTCAAAAGTTCTAAAGATGGTCACACATTTCAACGAGTATATCGTCTGATCTGCTTGTGTGCGCGTGCTTGATAGTGATCTGTTTGTGAGTGTGCGCGTGCTTGATAGTGATCTGTTTGTGAGTGTGCGCGTGCTTGATAGTGATCTGTTTGTGGAGTGTGCTTGTGCTTGATAGTGATCTGTTTGTGAGTGTGCGCGTGCTTCATAGTGATCTGTTTGTGAGTGCGCGCGTGCTTGATAGTGATCTGTTTGTGGAGTGTGCTTGTGCTTGATAGTGATCTGTTTATGAGTGTGCGCGTGCTTGAAAGTGATCTGTTTGTGAGTGTGGTTGTGCTTGATTGTGATCTGTTTGTGAGTGTGCTTGTGCTTGATTGTGATCTGTTTGTTGTCTTCATGAAGTGTATAAATACAAAGAGACGTCTGTCAACGAACACAAGCAATCATCACTTCTTTAGAGTCAATTGTTCGAATGAGTTCAAGGATAGCGGGAACTGTTTGAAATAAAAAGGGAATTGTTCAGTACATTAAGTGCATTGTACTTTATACAGCAACTACTGGGCTTTCTTTCTTTGACAACAAATAGATGTGGGATACAAACAAATTACAATATTTTAAAAATATTCTTAATGCCTTAATACCGCTTGTTCGGGCGGTGTAGGACATGCACATGTGAAATTGGACGCATGGCTAGTACAGTCGTCGCGAAACTGTTCAAGTTATGATTTGTTCTTTGTCCCCCGAAACGAAAGAAAACAACCCTTTTTTGGTCTTACCGGGGATTGAACCCACGTCTCCCGAATGGGAGCCCGCGCTGTAATCTATTGTATAAACCGATGTACTACGAGTTGAAATGTTGGTAGAAAACCGTATGTTTGAAATAAATGGAAATTGCTTGGTACCATTAAAGGCACTATCCTTTATCTAGCAACTGTCGGTTTCTCTCTTCTTTCCACCTCAAATACAAGTCGGATAATTGTTCAATTCAGTGCCCCATTTCAGGAAGAGATTAATCAAGTGCCATGTCTGCCGGCCTAGGCGATCATATCTCTCCACAACTCTCTCCGCTTGGTGCACGTAATCAGTTCTGACGTCGATATTTTGTCCAATCATGATGTCAGACCATCCAACATCTCCCTCTGTCTTCCATGATCTCTCCTTCCCTGAATTTTACCTGTAGTCACCAAATGTTCTAAACCTTCTCTTCGCATTATATGCCTGAAGAACCTTGATTGTCGGGTTCTTATTCTTTTGATAAGGTTTGTGTGTGTGCAGGTCTGATTTAAAAACTCCTCTATTGTTTTTTTCGCTGTCCATGGAATTTTAAGCACTCTGTAAAACCACATCTCTGTCCAATGATCTTATTGATTGTTTGTTCACTGTCCATGATTCGCTGCCATACATAAGTATTGGTTCAATATAGCACTGGAGTACTCGTTTTCGAAATATCATTGGTAGTGAATTCAAGCATAGTGTGTTCTTCATTTTCATAAAAGCTGCTTTCGTTTGAGCTATTCTACTCCCAATCTCTGTTGTACATCTTCCATCTGATGTTAGGAATGTTCCCAGATACTTGAATCGATGGACTTGTTTCAGTGTTGTTATTTATTTTGATATTACATGTTGTGTTTCTTGTTTCTTGGAGACAACC
>JADZMA010000618.1:0-31985 GCA_020796225.1 Arion vulgaris | reverse complement strand
TGACATTAAAAGCAGACTGAGTAAGGCAAGGAGTGCGTGTTCATGACCCTTCTTTCAGACAGCTTGGAAATCTGCGCAATACAGCATTAGGAACCAAGACTAATATATGTCGCAGCTGCGTGCTATCAACTTTATATATTGATCGGAATGCTGGAGAATGACAGAACAAGATATATCAAACTTCCACCCTTTCATACAGCTTATTCATAAAATCTTACGTGTTCTTGCCAAATACTTTCTTCTAACCTAGAACTACTGCATCGATGTCAACAAGAGAACATGAGCACCATCACCTGGGAAGACGACGCTGGAGATGGATCGGGTATGTGATGCGCATGGAAACTGGCTCGACACGAAAACTGCACTGAGATGTACCTAGAGGTAACTAAAATGTGGGAGACCTAAGACAATCTGGAGGAGAACAATAGAGCAAGAATTGAAAGAAATGAATCATGAATGGAACACAATACAGAGGAAGACCAGAATAGAGACGAATGGTGTGCGTTTGTTGTTGTTTAACGCCAAGGGCGTAACAGGCTAAAAAGATAGATTACTGTTCATGCGCTCAAAAACATGCAAGGTTATGATGGTAAACCACTACCAGACGCTTACTGTCAGCATAATTGTTTTCCAACAAAATCGTTTTATGTGTGTGTTCGCTGTAAGAAGTCCACAACATCTATAATATTTATTTATATTTAAAAGTCTGAATTCTTCTTCCATAAATATATTTATTGTCCAACTCTCACATCCACGGTAAAGGAATCTATAGTAATTAGCTATTTATATAGGTTGATTCACCTGACAAAACTAATGTTACTTTTCTTGAACCCATATAGGCCTTGACATGGCAGTCAACAAAAATTATATTCTGATTTGTTTTATCTGTACTTCCATCGCAATAAAATACATGTCACCATGTATGTATTAGCATGTTGCCTCTTCAGGACCTATATAATATAGTTCATAAGAGCACTAAGTAATTGAAAAGAAGAAATACACACTTGGATCAACGATATACAAACAACATCGCAGACAAAGGTATACTGTTATGAAAACTAAAGAAACACTGACAGGGACACCAAGACACGATGGTTTAATGCCGAAACAAAATAAATCAGATCACCATTCCCATTAGTAAATCATTGAAATAAAATTGAATTACTTGTATATGCAGAAAGATAAGTCACAATATAATTAGAACTTCAGGGGTAGCCAAGTAACAGACTTGAGATACTTGGAAACCTCAAAGAGAAACAAACAAAGAATATCTCGCATTGATCACATATCATCTCAGAGTCCCTGCGAAGGTAGCATGGACTAACAACGTCAAGCGCAAACACACCATACAAGATAGAACTACCTCCTACGCCGCTTCACGGCAAATGTATTAAGATAAGATCACATGGTTGAAAAGAAGGATAGAACGAAACAACAAACCAAGAGAGACTACGCAAACTCTTTACTAGGGAAGGGCTAACTAGAATAGGAAATATAGTGCCATGCAGAAAAGGTCCATTCGCGAAGTAGCTATGTTGTAGCGAGTCAGAGGATACACATCTGAGAAGGGAATATTTCACAATATCTCTAAATTATATCAAGAAAGCGAGCAGAATCCTGATGCACAAGTCTTCGAACGCCCTCAGCGACCACCTGTTAACTACGGTGCGATTTGTATGTGATCTGAGCATAGAACGATTGTGTCCATATGGCGCCTACAAGTATTCCCGCATATCCGATTTCGCGACGATTTTGGTTTACCAGGTAGCTTCTCAAGGTCCCTACATCGTCGTCTCCTACGACATGCTTTCAGGTCGGTGGTACTTATTTTGCTTTTCGCGGGCCCCGGCACCACCTGGACGCAATGCACAAGTGAAGACAAGAAAGAACATCATGACCGACTTATTGAGTATTCTTAGAGAGGCGTTAAACAGAAACAATCTAACATATCATGCTAACATATAACCCCTGATGGAACCTTCGAATATAAGTATATATCCGTTCACAAACAAGAGATTACGCAGTAATAATACTTCATTTAAAGTGGAAAACTACAACGGAAACCGTCACAGAAACTGTAGAGCAAACATCATATCCATAGCAGAGATGAAACACAACTGCTCCGAAGATATGGGGCAGCAGCTATTCCGGAAAAAATAGAATAGCACACACAATTAAGCTGTAACATTAAAAACTTTACTCATACCATTTAAAACTATATTTGTCAGAACTCATTTTCCTTCTGAATGATCCTATACCGACCACTTGTCAACCACCTGCAGATCAGCGATCCGAGCCTAAGACATTGTAATTTCAGCTAGTTATGCGCCCACAAGTGCTCTCCCTTCCTCACCCCTCAGCACATCCGGATTTTTGCGCTGCTTATTTACTAGGTTGTATCCCTAGGGCCTGCATCAGTCGCCTTCATGACATGCGTTGTAGGTCGCAGTGGTACTATTCCTTGCTTCTGTGGGCCCCGCCACCACACAGGCGAGAACCTTAGCTAATATGGCGAAAAATAATTGTAATTTATTCTAATAACTGTTTCTACTGCCTCTTATATTTTTACATACTGATTTAATCTTTCTAATATGATTTGTTTGGATTTTGAACACCCATTTATTGACCGCCTTGGTATAGTCTACAAAGAGAAGCATAGATCTATTTAGTGATATATTTATTAAACAAACGTGGTCGAAGAAACGACACTGCCTTGCAGAAAAACACGTCCAACCAGCATCCGGTCGATGTACAATTACGACATCATTTGATATCATTATCAAACATGGCGGCAAAGGTAAAGGTTAGAACAATACCGAGTTGGTTACTATACTCATATTCGAAATACAAATAGCAGTATTGTTTGTGTATGTGTCTGTATTGAGCAGTATAACAAAACCAGTAAACTATTTCCGAAACAAACAGTAGGAACGTTCAGGATATTAATATTATTTATAAATTATTATAACTAGTCTGAGCGGCAGTCTGAGTTTTTATTGATTCAAATGATTGTGTGGTAGACCAGTAATATTGTGAAGTACAGCGATGCGTAGTGCAGCCTAATAGGATAAATCTGGCAGGCAGTGTCTCATGAAATGTTAGTGTTTATTTTTACACCGTGAATGAATTTGAAGTGAGAAACACCTGAACAGCAAAGCCTTCATTATTCTTTACTGATTACAATATTTATTTGCAAGTTTTAAAAAATAATAAACTGATAACTATACATACATTACTATTTCACTTTGTGACATTTGATTTTGTTGGGGTAGCGGTCATAGGTGGTGAATAAACAGTAAGGATACGACTGAACAGAATATGAGGCACGATTTTGAATGATTGACAGTACGTATCAGTATCTTAAGTCTACAGTACTAAGTACAGCTAGTTATGTGCAACAATCAATCCCTTATGGTCACCCAGCTGGGAAAAGAAAATGTGGAAGACCTAAGACCACTCTTCGAAGAACAATCCTAAAAAGAAACTATTGGATAGTCCCATACAAGATTCCCAACTGCTAGCAACAAACCCATTTATATGGAGATCTTTATGCTCGTTTCACGTACCAATTTAATCACTCTTGTGATAGTGTTTTATCTTTTGCCAAGAACGTAGGCACGCGATGACATTGGTTTGGTAGGCCCCTAAACGTATAGACTTCTTACATGTTTAGAACACGCGTATCCACGATAGACTTCTACATGTTTAGAATGCCAGATATCCGATTTCGCAAAACTTTAGTCGCCTACGCATGTGTGTGTAACAGTGGTTCTATTCTTTTACACCCAAATTACTCCTGTAACTATCACATACATGAGATCTAAAACTGTCCTATGTGCCACCTTGGCAATTTGTGTGTTGAACAAATCAATAGCATTAGTGTACAAACACTACACACAAAGCAAATTCAGTAATAATTATAATACTACAAAGATGAGTGAGTGTACATATTTGAATATTTAACTTATTATTACATCACTAATTACTCACATTCAACTGACTTATAGTATTATTACATTTTTAAAATGATTTTGATTTAGAGATCAAGTCAGTAAATTGTAAGGTAAATAATGATGATAATTAATAAAAGCACCCAGAACAATTGTGTTGGTGATTATAATAGATCACTAATACATGTGTGATTTATTACACAAATTGGCAAAGTGACAAGTTAGTATATTTACATTCACATGATTAGCCATTACTCATGATTGGATTTAAAGTATTCAAGACTTAGATTAAATGAGTTAAAAAAAAAATAGTAGTAGTCAACTTTTTATGATATGATACATACCCAAACAACTATAATTGTTTCTACTTGTTAATTACACTGATCTAGACCAATAATAAATTCACTTGGACACTTGGTAATTTGCCGAAGAATGTTATTATGGTAGATTACATCAACCGAGACTTGATAGCTCAGCATATAAAGCATTTGGAATCATTAGAGAAACAGCTAGTTTATGGAAATAGCAATAGACTACCACTTATACTTTGAAGAAAATGCAGCTGCAATAAGACTTCTTTGTCGTCAACACCGCTACCGAGCGCCGTTTGCGTCATGGTTTTCTGTTGTCCACGCTGTTCTGTGGCTTGCGCTGCTATTTTTGCTCTTGACAGGATTCTGCTATGCCATCAAACCATCAAGCTGTGTCTTCCTCGCCTCTTTCCTGATGTTCTGTTGTAGAAGACTGGTTTGGAGGTATTCTTATTAAGTACATCTTATAAAATACATTTTAATACTATTTAGTAAATAAGTAGTGATAATGGAATAAACCAGCATCATCAAGGATAGGTGCAAGGATATGTTTTGTGTTGTAACTTTGCTTTTGAAAGTTTCACCACACCATTTGTATCACATGAAATAAATGCCTAACTAATTATGAGAATTGAAGAATAATAAACCATCATGGACATACAACAAGTTGAATAATATATTAATACGGCTTGAAAAAATGCTAATCAGACATCACAAGGAAAATATGATTTTATCAATACTTAGCAAGTATACTGTTAGTTATACATATCTTTCTGTACTAGTTATGACTGCACACAGGTCAGTTGAACCATTTATTATATTCCTTTCTACTGCTAATATTTATTTAACATTCATAAAGAAGCACTTCAATTCTTTTATATACAGTCATAGTATGTACAACTTTTATTACCTGCACTGTATGTTTCCTACAGAATCTCTAGATCGAAGTTATAGAAAGTATGTAAATATATCAGTATATGTTATGTTATTAGTGAGTAGTTGATAATTCATTCTATGTATTGATTTCTTGTCCTTAGTTTCCATACACCTGTATTTGATACTCTTTGAATGATTAATCCATAAAAGGGTGGTGTTCACATATGATTGACTTCATTGCACAGGGCTCAAGATACAGCTCAGTCACTTTAAAAAGGACACACACCATTGCTAAGAGCACATTCTCATAGCTCCAAACAGCCCTAAGCTTATCTTAGAATAAAGGGACCCATGAACTAAAAACAACACTAAGTAGATTCATACCCACAACCTTCACAATGCAGTAATAAATGGTAGAACCATTAACCCCTTCATCTTTTGGCAAAGGTCTGTTATTGCTTACAGCGGCATCTCTGAGTTTTACCAATAGTTGTTTTCTTCATTCAGATGTTAGTTATAATTTCTCTGTTTACTGAGTGTTCGTCCGTCTTTCCAAATTCTTGTAGAGAAGTAGTGTTACATCTATTGTTGTTGCCTTTAGTTGTATCATCCACAGACTTACTGAAGACTTACTGTTGGGTTTTCTTTTTCCATTTTCCATTTCCAAATGTAAGATTGAGTGTTGCATTTCACCAGAATAGTCATTTTGTGGCATCTCTACTATTCTCATAACTGTGCCCACTATTTGTCAGTGTGAATGGGTATTTGCTCACTCACTAACAATTGTTTTGAAACATCAGCTCATACTGTCTTATTGTATCTGCTTGACTAGGCTTTCCTTGTCTCTGATGTCATATATAACAAAATTTGGGTTTGAAGGAAGGGTGGTTTCTGATGTGATTTTTTCCCCATCCAGAAGTACTTGAGCTTTTCAGCCTTCGGCTCTGGTGCGCTATGGACATCGCAACCCTTCAAGTTCGGTGCCAAACACCGTGAATTCAGAATCTGTGGCTTTTCTGCTATCCGTGAATTGAACCCATTACGAGGGATAGCTGTCACTGTAGCCCAACGCGCTATGAACACGCTGGGCAGACAGGGGTTTGATGTGATAAATACGATATGACGATGTTGTTTATGCGACAACCACTTGTTAACCATCATTCTCAGGTTCTATGTATGATTTGCTCCAGAGTGTGAGTGCATTAGGTGCCAGCAGATGTCTACAGTCTCTAGGCCAGACACATCTGAATTTAAGCAAACATGATGCTCATGTTCATGAATCTACGCTTAATATTTGCAAGCAGTGTGCTAAGGCATATATAGGTGAAACAGGCAAAATATCTAGTGACCGCCACAACACTTACGCTGATATAATGCTTAATGCTCTGGTGTGACCCCTGTAGCTTATCTATTTCAATGGAACTGACCATTTGGGTGCTTCACGCCAGTCACTGCCATCCAATCATGTTCCTCTGATGATCATAGCCCATTTGCCTTGGAGAACGCTTATTTTATATGGCACCTTGCAACCTCATAGACCTCAACGCCCACATTCCATGCTGCCTTAGTACTCTTCATGCTCTACATTTTAAATGTAGATATAGCAAAATGTATATGAGTCAGATATTTATTTGATTTTTTGCACTGTTTCTCTTCTTTCCAATTCTAGCTTTTTCAGCATTATTCCGTTATTCGCTTAGTCAAATATTTTCATTCATTTTTAACCGTTGTAATATCTTGTCAGAGTCTATATGTATTGTTCTGTGGCATTCGCCACTTTTTTGTTGTATCACTTGCTTTGATAGCAAGCCTTTTGGCCGAAACGCTGCTGTGTATTGTCATTGTTTTTTGTATTTTTGTAAACCACAGTACTTGTTATTACGCAGGTTTCGCTTATTCTACATAGTTTTACTGCAGTCTCCATCAATATTGATATGCATTTGATAGAACATTGTACTTCTGTCAGAAATTTAACTGATTCTATGAGTCCATGGTTATTTATTTATTTAAAAGTTTCTAATAATACTGATATTCTTTAGCTTTAATTCCAGGGATACAATTTAAACTTGTTTTCGTATTGTTTTTAAAGTTAATTTAATCTTTTATCTAAGAATACTGGAATGCTAGAGTCACGTGTGTGGTCTTATTTCCGGACTTCTTCACTTGAGTTGAACGGGCTTATTACAGGTGTCTGATTTAGCATGTCCTCAATGTTTCTAGTACATTCTGTTTGGCTGGTTCCTGTCAGCTTTCTTAATAACTTTTTGCTGGTTAGTACACCATTAGAGCACATCAATCACGGACATTTTATGTCTATATGCAGGGACTAACAGTCATGGCTTACTTTGATATTTGTATAATATACCCATAAGCTGTACATGGTGATTCAATATAATGCGCCATATTTATCAGAGAATGGGTCAATAGCAAACTATATTCTAAACTCCTTCCTTTTTGTGTTTTTATACAGTTTTCTTTGTATTACATTACATTTATCTGTAATTGTACTATATATAAATGACTTAATTTGTGTTTTGTTCTTTTCAAATTATATTTATAATATTATTAAGTTTATGTTATAGTCTATCATATAATCCTAACTCTAAGAATAGAAATAGAACAGCCATAGTTTGTTGATTTTATGTGATATGGTCAACAAAGAATTAATTAGATAATTAGAAGTAGAGGCGTTTCATCTTGACAGTGCCTGGTTCAGAGGAATTAGATCCTGTAGACTCACATCATTGGTCCATTATATGCCACATACATGGTTATAATCACTGCTATGACTTGACAGTCGCTTATATACTGAGAATTGTTACACACGAAACAGAAATAATAATAGTAATTAGAATTAGTAACAGCCATTGCTGTTGTCAATATTCAAGAATCTATTTAAAGTGTCTCTTTGGGCTTCTGGTTTTTAACTACTGAATTTTGATTTGATTATTATCAGTTTATTCCAACAAAGAATTATTTATGCTCTGATATCGTTTACACAGAAACATAAAGTATGGTATCGTGCTCTTGATAGCACCGGGAGTGGTCCGACTAAGACTTGGATGATGATGTATTTTGGAAAATGTTAATACGATTTCTCTCCTCTTTCTGACGCAGTTAGTTAACAAATGTATCTGATTACAATATAACTATTATTACTACTAACATTGTTGTTCCTGTGGATCATAGGACTGCAGCCAGTTCTTCTTCATGAATTTGTATTCTAGGTCAGCCTTTCTTCAGTTCAGTTTCTATAACAAGATGCATGTACGGTATTTCCAGATTAGTTAAATCGAGACCATCAGAACATTTTTTACTAAAAAAGTTAGTATTCCCACTAAGTGGTCTCTAAGGATCTATGTCACGGATAGTCGCCAGTATGCACTGCTTGTATTTATTAAGTCGAATTAGGATGTATACACCAATACCCCATACCCATATATGTGGGCCAGTCAAAATTCGCACCACACGCATTGCTAATCTGACTATTTCTATGTGATCAAGCTAATGCGTATCTGTTTGCTTGTTTAGTAGGATTAAAGCCTCTTGTCGATGCACGTTTCTTTCAACCTAAGGCGAACTTTATTGGTTATACTAGATGTGTAGGCCAACAAACATGAAAATAAGAATTAACTCCTTCGGAGAATCCAAGAACCAGGTTGATTTGCAGTATCTTCTGAGACCATAAATAGGATAAATCAGACCCGTAACCCACACTTCTTAAATCGGTTCTGATTACATCCCATGTTTACTGCAATTAAATATAGCTGGTGGAGATATTAGAAACTTATTTTGTTGTACATGTTTTGTAACCAAGTTCTAAGACAATGTTTAGTATCTATATAGTTTAGAGATATGTTTATGTATATTTGCCTATTAAGTGTGATATAAATGTGTCCTAAGAATAGTAAACGGAGAGGTGATTAATAGTTTTGGTTATTCTGGTTCATTGAGAACAATCAAAGTAAGAAAAAGAGCACATGATGTTTGATACAAGATATAAATAGCATGACAGAGACAGGACTTTCATAAAACGACTAATTATCATTACCATCAGTCCTCGTCGCGCCTAAAGGTACATAATGCAGAGACACAAAATGTCCACATAATTTGATCGTGCCTCGCCAAGACATCCATTTATCCATGGTCAGTTTACTTACATATGAGAAGAGATAGAAGTTCAATTCTTCGCTACATCGGAAACTACACGGGAAGGATGTTAACCCTGGTTTTGTCTGCATGTATATTTTATTCCAAAATCAATATAGATAATTTTATAGACTTGCCTGAAACTCAACATAGATAATCAGTAGTCTTGGTCCCTTTATCTTCACATGACCTATCCGACTTAATAAAAACAAAAGGCACATAACGGCATCGTCAATGCTACAGAGACTTTCAGGTATACAATTTTTACAAAATAAACAAATATTTGGTGGCTATTGTTTGAAGTATGTTATAGTAGATGTTACTCTTATAAATAAATTGATGTTTTCAAGCCATTATTCTATAATAATTATCATTCACATAATATAGGTCCAGCTCTGTCGAAAAAGAATGTTTTATTTATGTGATAATTTGTAATAATTTAATCAAAAAATGTGCATATACACTGAGTCGTTAGACTTTCTTGAACCCGGCATTTAAATTCAAATTTTCATATCTAGTTTCGTTGGTGAGGACGAAAAATAGTGGACGCGCTCCTCGAGAAACTGTGAAAAAAGGCATTGTTAAAGTTCCAGCTGTGTATTATGTATCGCCACGCTAAACTGTGATATGTCAATATATATTAATACATTTTAAATACTGAGTGCTTTTCTCTTCTGTAGTTAACGATTCTATTTAATAAGGCCATTCAATAAGCATGGTTATTTGAGCGCCTTGGGACTTCTGCTGCCTGTTGTCATTTCTTCAGTCTATTTGTTGATATAAATTATGTTCCCACTAGAGAGTTTTGTAATCTAAGTTGCAGTGGTTTAACCATTTCTTCAGTCTGATTTGTTGATATAAATCATGTTCTCAATTGTGAGCAGTCTGTAACTGCTTAGTAGAGCTCAACTGCCTTTTCAGTCATTCAAGGTGTGTCTTAAACCAGCCCTGTTTGAAAATAACTGGACGTGGCGAGCCAGTCAGCGAACGCGGTTCCCAGTGTCGATAACCAAATTGCGCGTATAGTTCTAACGGCTGCGCGTGCCTCCCGCTTTTTCACGCGAACGGGGCCCGTAGCGAATATGAATGCGTAGCGTTCGTTATTAAGACTCGCTTGCTCGCCGCGCGCGGTCTTATTGGTGGTGTGTGTCCGTATATCGGAGTTTCTCGAATGCGGTGGATGCACGTCTACTTTAAACGCTCGACGGTGGCTCGTTGTGCGCCCGGCCTGCAACGAGCTTGTGGGTCCGGTAACATGGTGTCGCTTTTGCTTGGCGAGGCGCGAAAGTCTTGCTACAAACTGTGGGAAGCGAGCGCTCGGTCGTTTCGCTTCACTCTCGCATTTTCGCTGGGGACGTCGATCCGCTTGCACAGAGCGCATTGGTCTCCCCTACTCCCGGAGCATTGTCGGTCCGGTTCCGTCCACGACAGCTATCTGGTTGATCCTGCCAGTACGCGGCGCTTGTCTCAAAGATTGCTTCATGCATGTCTAAGTTCGTTCGTCTCACGTGGAAACCGGGCGAATGGTCATTGAATCAGTCGAGGATTCAATAGATGACACCTATCTGAAAAACGATGAGGCCAAAGGCCCGCGTTCCACGCGGAAAATGAGCTAGGTTAGCGAAGGGGCGCCACCGACCCCCGCCTCAAAATCACCACGCCGGTGACCCCAAAAGACTCCAGGTTCCGGTCTGACTAAAGGGGGCACCGTGAGATTGCGGCGCTGTGCTAGGGCCGAAAATCCCTGAGAAGCCAAGACGTCTCTTGGTCGATTGTCCACCGAAATAGGTAACAAACAGCAGCGTGCGCAAGATTCGTGAAGACAGAGTTTAGAGACGTAATGCGCTAAAAGGAAACCCTGAGGCAACAATAATACATTTCCCAATGAAGTCCGTAAAATGTATGTCCATACTCAGAAAGAACTGTGAGATAGCAGGAGTATGAACGCTGCAAAACAAAATCGTGGTCACTGTAAACGTCAGAGACTGAAATCCTGAAAATACACACATTTCGCCCAAAGACCGCAAAATACGCTTGAGCTCCAAAAGTACGAAACAGTAGAGCACGGAATCATGCCCAAACAGTGGTCACTGCAATGCAGAAGACTGGAAGTCCCGAAAATACACACACATTTCACCAAAGACCGCAAAAGTCTTACGACAAAGTGTCCTATGAAACATAGCTCGTTCTTCTCGCAGGAACCGCCGCTGCCTTGTGGTGTCGCGGTTACAATCAAAGGCTAGCGGAGCAAACCGCAACAAACCTGAACGAGTGACGAATAATGTGTTCAGAAAACGACCGGTTCGGTGGAAGATATGCCCATGCCCGGGAGGGCAGGGTCATCTAAGGGTAGCAGCCCGAAAGAAAATGGCAACTCGCCGTTCTTGTGAGCGGCTGGGGCGTTTTAGCCAACGGAGAGCAACTGTATACAAACGCTTGCTGAAAACGGATACACGTCCGGAAAGATAAGCACCTGAGCTCAAAACGGCACTGTGCGTAATCGTAGCTACCATGCTGGTCGCCGCATGGACCAAATTTTATCATGAATATGTTTGTTAATAATGAAATTGACAGGTGCTATTACGCCTGGAGAAGTCCCGCCGGCAGGAGTGCCGGGCCCTATGCCTGAAGGGGCCCGCTTGAGTGTTACTGACGGTCCCCAAGCCCAACCTGGCACAGCAGCGAACGAGGTAAATCGCTAAAGTTACTGCGATACGGTCGAGTATTGACCATAAGAAATTAAATATCACCCAATGGAATGCGGAAGCGTATCCACCATAAGAAGCAAGCACTTAACAAGACTTTGCAGAAGACGATATAGACGTTGCGTATACAAGAAACGCACAAACTCAACTCTGCGACACAAGTTCGAGATCAAAGGTCACTAGACCTTCAGAACAGATACAGAGTAGGCTGGACACAAGGGCGGAGTCCTTACCCTAGTCAGAAATGTCATTCCAAATTCAAGCAGATGGAAGGGGAACAAAGGGAAACCCTGAGCAGTTGAGATCATAGGTGTGCAAATTACGTGCAAAGACATAAGGATCATTTGTACAATCTTTACGCCTGTTACACGCCGCCTTGAAACAATGAATACTGTGTGAGAACTCATGTAATGGTGGTTTGTGATTTCAATGCCGCTCGAGAGATAAAATTTTGGAAACAAAAACAGTAGAGGATGCTGAGGTGGAAGACTGGGAGATCGAGAACAATCTGTTCTCATCAACGCTCCAGACGATCCAATTAACTTTCTACTCTGGAGAACGTGGCACACAACGAGTGCCCCCGATCTGGCCTTTGCAACAAGCGATATATCCACCAAAGTAGTCCGCTGCATTGTTACCCACCAACTAGGATATGACCATAGACCTGTCAAATTGGTAGTAGACTCTAATTTTGCACCTGAGCCCAAACAAGCAAGCACGGTGAACCATAAGAGAGCCAATTGGAAACAGTATTGGGCACTGACTGATGCAAATGTTGAACGAATCAACATGCATGACAAGAAAACGTGCGAATCAGGCAAGGAACTGTCAGAAGTAATCCTGAAAGCGGTACGGGAAACCATCCCCAGAGGCGCACGAGGATTACAAGCCATAATACAGTTATATGTTCAGAAGTTTGGAAAGACCTTGAGAAGACAAGGAGAGGAGCATGTACAGTCAGTGGAGACAAAACACTGCTCCAAGGCAGCAGCAAAATATGAAGAGAGGTAAACGAGTTGGCGAGACAGAAAGGGTCAAAACAACTGAATCCCTGAACCTGATAGGACGCACATAAACTGTGAAGGGCCAAAGCGCTATGAGTGATGAAACACCAGCAGACCACCTGGTAGTCCTCGAACAAGACAAGAAGATGGCTGGTAGGGAAGCAGCAAACATCCTGATAATAACATGCCGAAGTCAGCAGAGTGGCATAGCAAAGGAAAAGTTGATGCCAACAAGATAAAGCCTGGTTTCCAAGGCGAGCCGAGAAAAGCAGATAGTCACCTAACGGACATCTACCAGTAACGAGCTGAAGAGGCTTTAAGGGACCTGAAACTCCAGAAAGTCGCTCCGGAAAGATGGGATCACCAATGAGATGCTTAAAAACCTGGGAATCAGAGCAAAGGTCGCTCTACTGGCCGTTCTCAACATGTCGGAAAATTGGTGAAATAGTACCGCAAGAATGGAAAGAAGCACCATGGTGCCCATCCTGAAAATCCAGGCAAAATAAACTTGACCCAGCGAGTTACAGACCAATAAGCCTCCCAAGCTGCACGGGCAAACTTAAGGGAGCGCATGGTGAATAAAACGCTTATCCTGGCACTTTGAGAGCAAAGGGCCGCTGCTTATGGCACAACAAGGCAGAGCTGGAGATACAGATCCACAGAGGATCAAGTAACTCATTGTCCAGGGAATCGAGGACGGCTTCAAGAGGTGCAAATAAGGATCATGGTCTTGTGTGATATGAGAAGGCTTTTGACACAGTCTGAAAGAAGGATTATACAAAACTGCTCACCCTCGAAGGTAATAAAGAATGTACAATTGGCTCGATAGATACCCCAGAGAACAGAAACAGCAAGGGTTCAGGTTCAGTACAAAGTATGAAGGCCACTGGAGCAAGGAGTCCCTGGTGAGGAGTGCTCACCGACTTCTTTCTAGTCTTCGTCAATGACATTGGTAACATGCTCCCAGGATGAGTTCACTCTGCCATGTATGCCGACGACTCCTGGGGCAATATGGGCAGAGAAGAGTCACGCCTACAGCAGGGCAATCGACTGCAAGCTACATTAAATAACCTTGAAGTATGTGGTCAGCAAAGGGAATATGAAATAAACCCTCTAAAGACATTTCTACACTGTGTTCTCCCAGAATAACAAGGATTACAAGATAACGCTTAAAGTCAATGGGCAGAACTCTCCCAGAAAATAAACCCCAACGTACCTAGGAGCTCACACTGATGAAAGCTGGACTGGTGCACCCAGACGAGAATACATGGCAAAAGAGACACAGGCCAACAATGATGCGAAACTCGCAGGTTCCACATGGGGAGCAAACAGCAGAATTCTCAAGACACTTTACTCTGGAAGAGTGCGACCGGTCCTAGAGTACGGTATGGCATGGAGCAATGCATCGATCAAGCAATTGCAAAGTGAGCAGCACAAAAACCAAGTCTTACGCATTATCATCACTGGAGCCATGTCCACGCTCATCACTGGGCGATGGAGACCAACACAGGCATCCAACCAATGACTGACCGAAGGGACAAGAAAGTAGACGCAGGAAAACTCAAATGGCCTGAATCGCATCCAATGCATGAAAGAATGTCAATCCGGAAAGTGGAGAATACAGAGATCTAATCTCGTTAGGAATCTTCCTAACGTACTGACCAGACCCACCCAGTCTTGTCCAAATGCACAGCTAAACTAACTTGGCAATCGACAAGTGCCCGCCAGGAAACGCAAGAACTATGAACTAACCTGTACAAGCAAACAAAATAATTCAACGAACCATGAAAACGCGCAGCAGAAGAGCATAGAATCAGAGTACCTGAATGAGTGGACGCACGCTCACACGGACGGATCGGCAAATAACGCACAAGCGATGGCGAGGAGTGAATAGCGCGAAATTCCAAGAAAAGTCATTGGTCAAGAAAGCGATTGCAACGGCAAATACTGGACAACTACCGAGCTGAGGCAGAGGCATCAAAAGGCGGCTGAAAATGATTCGAGAGAAGAAACACTGTCGCAAATGTTGTCGTGATATTCACCGATGTCATCATCAATACGGCACTCAAATGCGCTGGCAAAACTGAGATGAATGAGCTCAAAACGTCCTCGCTGAACTAACGAGTTCACCTAACGCACTGTCATCCAGTGGATACCGCTCACTGCAACATTAGGGAAACGAAGGGCCGACAAGCCAGCCAAAGAGGCGGGCGATTACCCCAGACTGATCTCGAGACTGGGGCTATGAGGAGCCAAACAACCATCGGTTCGCACTATCGGCTGCGGGCAGTAAAGAACACCCGCAGTACACAGACAGTGACGGTTACTTATGGTCTCCTCGCGCAGTGAACAAGTTAATATATTTCGCCTGCAACACACAAATAAGCTCAGAGCCCACATGTTCCATAACTTAAAATTGGCACAACTAGCCTGTGCCCATGCACATGGCAGACATGACGGCAGAACACGTCTAAGACTGTCTACGCTTAGCAAGAGGTAGCATATGAGACATATCAACAAAACACACAGAGCCCATGAAAGCCACGAGGGAACGGAGTCCCAAAAACAACAGTTAAATTCATGATAGAAGGTCCATCAGGCCAGGCCGGAACGCAAGAGAGAGAGATTTCTTCAGTCTATTTGTTGATATAAATTATGTTCTCACTAGAGAGTCTGTACCCCATGGTAGTGAGCTCAATCATTCTTCAGTCTATTTGTTGATATAAATTATGCCTCACTGTGAGAGTCTGTAAACTTCAAGGGTAGTGAGCTTAATCATTTCTTCAGTCTATTTGTTGATATAAATTATGTTCTCACTGTGAGCGTCTGTAACTTAAGCGGTAGTGAGCTCAACTACTCTTCAGTCTATTTTGTTGGATACAAATTGCGTTCTCTACCTGTGAGAGCCTGTAAACTTGCTGCAGTGAGCTTAATCATTTCTTCAGTCTATTTGTTGACATAAACTGTTCACTGTGAGAGTCTGTAATCTTCTGGGCGGTAGTGAGCTCAATCATTTCTTCAGTCTATTTGTTGATATACCATATGTTCTCACTGTTAGCGTCTGTAATCTCTATGGTGGTAGTGAGTTTAATCATTTCTTCAGTCTATTTGTGAGTTGATATAAATCATGTTCACTGTGAGAGTCTGTAACTTAAGCGGTAGTGAGTTTAATCATTTTCAGTCTATTTGTTGATATGAACTATGTTTCACTGTGAGAGTTCGCACTTAAGCGGTAGTGAGCTGTTCATTTCTTCAGTCTATTTGTTGATATAAACTCATGTTCTCACTGTGAGAGTCTGCAAACTTAAGTAGAAAGTGAGCTAATCACTTCTTCAGTCTATTTGTTGATATAAATTATGTTCCTACTGGTGAGAGCCTGTAACTGCTGGTAGTGAGCTTAACTATTTCTTCAGTCTATTTGTTGATATAAATTATGTCTTCACTCACAGGTCTGTACCCTATGGTAGTGAGCTTGAATCATTTCTTCAGTCTATTTGTTGATATAAATTATAATTCCACTGAGAGTCTGTAACTTAAGCGGTAGAGCTTAATCATTTCTTCAGCTCCGCTTGTTGATATAAATATGTCTTTACTGTGAGAGTCTGGTAATCTTGCTGGTAGTGAGCTCAATCATTTCTTCAGTCTATTTGTTGATATAAATCATGTTCACTGAGAGAGTCTGTAACTTACTGGTAGTGAGCTTAATCATTTCTCTCAGTTCATTTGTTGATATAAATTATGTTCTCACTCAGGAGAGTTCAGAATCTCATGGTAGGTGAGCCCAATCATTTCTTCAGTCTATTTTGTTGATATAAATTATGTTCTCACCAGAGAGTCTGTACCCTGCTGGTAGTGAGTCTAATCATTTTTCAGTCTATTTGTTGATATAAATTATGTTCTCACTGTGAGAGTCTGTACTTAAGCGTGGTAGGAGCTTAATTACAACCTAAGCGTTACCCTGACCCCGCTGGTGGAAGTGTCAAAGCAATTAGCTGTGGATTTTTACCAAAAGGTGTAATAGACCTCATAGTTCAGAAAGCAATGTCAAACTACTGAACGTAAAAGTGGTGCCTAAAAAAATCAACGGCTCATTGATGGCTACGTCCTGTAAAGGATATGCTGCTATTTTCATTCCTTTCACTGTACTCTTGCTTTGTTTATGTGTATACTAATTCTACATCAGCTTTGCGTGATATTTACGTGTGAATCTTCCGGTCGACCTAACTTCAATTTGGTACCAGAGAAACACTGGGAAGTACATGCGACCGAGTGTGGATAAGTTGATCCCATAACGCACCGTAACATTCGACGTGGAGATGGCACCTGATCTGAGCAACATAGTCGATTATCCACCTGATTTTATCGATTCATGTCTCTGGAACTATACAAACAGTGGAAGTCTCGGTGTGTCGGGGAGATACAGTGGCTTGCTTTAATATTACTACTCTATTCGTTCCCCAGGTGGAGCTGGGCTATTTTCCAGTGATCTCTGATCTTAATGTAGATGAAATCGAGTTTCAGTCTTATTTAGCCGTGCTATAAAACGTAGATCCAAGCGAGCACGAAACGAGCATAGTAGTAGTTAATAATCATAAAGTATGGAAAACCGTCATTCGGGAAAAAATTATTTTTAAAATCCTACAAATTTTCATCATCCTCAAAATTACGTCGGAACTTGTGTTCGTGCGCGAAGTTTGGTACACTGCCACCGAGATCTTGTAAGAAAAAGGGTCGAGCACGGCATGTCACCCAGGAGGTTTCCGTAATGGCGATTAACAGAACTCATTGAGTTCCATTCTCATGTCGTAAAAAGGACGACTAGGGAGTGGTGAGAATGGCGACCCCACTTTGTGAAAAAAGCAGAAGAGAAAAAGTCAGGCATTTTTGGCCCTGGTGTTATGCACTCATGGCGACGACGAGGACTGATGATGACAACATATGGTTATTCACCAAAGTGCACAAATGATGGTTATACCTTGACAATTTCTCTGAGCGTACGAATTTTCCCACCTCTTGCATTCCTACTATTGTTTCATCATACCCTCATATGCTGATTTACAGCTGCTTTATCAGTTTAAACAAAATTTATTTCCCATCGAAATGCGACTTTAAAATGTTTTTATTGAAGTTTCTGGAGGCATCAGCTGTCTTCTTCGATTCTACAATTTTAAAACTAGATTTACCGTTCTTCTGCAATCCTTTCAGATTGCAATGATGTAGCCTGTTATCAAGACTACTACTTACATAATGGAGTAGAGTCTTATCAGTTGCTTTTCCGACTACTGTCATCTCATTCACTACGTCTTAAATTCCGTCTTCGTTATACTATTCTCATGCTCGTTCATCTTCAGTTGTTACCTGTCCATTCTCTCTCACCACTTACTATGTCTTCATCACCCTGTTCTATCCTGGTCACAAATAAAGTAAATGTTAGTGTTTATAGAAGGTTGTGGTTCATTTTATTCACTAGAACAGTGGTTCTCAACCCTTTTCAGCTGGTGCCCCTTTGAAGATGAGGCAAGACTTAACATGAAACTCATATCTTTTCCTTCATTTTCCACCGCCGAATAAACTGCATTTTTATCACCATCAGTGCTGTCCCATTGAAGGCATGCAATGAATCTCCAGCATCCTCTGTCTTTCACTCTGGTGTTGCACTCTGCCAGACTATATCCTGTCCATTCCTTTAAATTTCCCTCCACTATCTTCTCCTCGGTCTTCCTCGTGCTCTTCTGTCTCAACTTTCCCTCTAATAAAGACTTAAGCAAGGTGTCATGCCGTTTTATGTGCCCAAAATACTTTACTTGTCTGAATTTCATTTTTAATAGTTGCTTTTCCATGTCTAGCTTTCCTACAATCTCTGTTTATTTGTCTGTTTTTTCTGTCCATCAAACTCTGCCTATTCTCTTTCTGTTATATCCACATCTTTAAATGCAAATCAATTATGTTCTCAACTGATTGTTCATTGTCCATGTACCTGATTAATATAGGTATTATAGCATTTGGTTTCATTCTGTTTTTAACCTGTCGGTAATTTGTGTTTGAATGTCAGTAACTTCCTCATACTATTGAAAGTACTGGTCATTCCTTTGTCTTCTTCAAAGTTCTGTTATACATCTGTCATCATCTGTTATCTGACCAAGATATAAGAAACTATAATTACTGAAGAGAAAAGGAGAAAAATGTTTTCTCTCACCCTTGAGCTTTATAGCAATATCGTCCCCATAAACACAATAATATTTACATTGGAGAAATGTAAATATATTACAAATAATTTTGGACAAGAAATCTGAGAAAAATGTCAGCATAAGTCAAAATCTATGTACAGGTTGGTTATTTAAAAGAAATTCTGTACTTACAGTATTAATGAAAACACCACACACCGTATTTGAACTGGTAAAATAAGGAGTATAACAACGGATTAAAACTAAAATACACAAAATGTTCATAACTTATCATGCCTCCTCAGCCAATAAATCTATATTAAATCCAGAAATATTTGTTCGTTTCAGGATATTTTCTGTCACAAACACCATCCGTTTCAGTTTATAGACGTCATAAATGTATGTTTGTTCCAAGGTTTGTCTTTCAGTCTGGGAAAATAGATTTGAAAATCGCCACCGAAGCTACTGTGTAAGTGCTCTACGTTGACATAGATTCTAACTAGTGGTTCATACGTTTTTTTGAGCCAGGATGTATAATCAGTTCTTGTTTCACGAGATTGATGCTGGTTGTTGGGTTGAATTGTCCATTAATAAGATATGAATATTTGCATAATGCATCGATGAGTCAGGAAAATTGTTCTGTCAGATGAAATACAATAAATGGTAGGTGTTCCGTTAGGGTAAACATATAATTTTAAAAAAAAACTCAATTTCAAAATTATTGCAGTTAGCAAATCTAATTAATACAATATCTTCGATTTTCTGGAATGCTGTTCTCATCAGGTCACCGCATCCTTTATAAAATGATAATAGAAGTTGGCTCCCAAAGTAGGATATGACTCCAACGTTCTGAGTTCGAATCACGCTGTGACAATTTGCTGCAAATTATTTCGCGTGGTGATTTACAAAAGCGACGATGGCACCACCCGTTCAGAAAGTAATGACAAACTACTGAACGTAATAATGCCTAGAAAATCACAAACAGCGTTAAAAAGCTGGGGCGATTCGCAAAGTCCTGTAAATGATGCAATTAATCTTGTTTTATTATGCCAAAGGAGTGATATATGACGACCTCCCATGCATCTGATACCATGTAATAACTCATAGATGTGGATACTTCTTCTGAGTTCTCACCACCAGATTCGGTTTTCTAACAAAGACAAATGTCTGCCTCAGATTGCGTCACCACACTAAGGCTGTGCCTTGTTCCGGACACTGGTAAGTGGGCCACCTTCTCTTTCTTCTCTCAGGTCTGCATACTGGGGACAGTTCTGTAGGATATGCTCTGTTGTCATACTCGCTAAGCCATGGGCACATGTCGTTATGCTCATTCTGAATTCGCAGAGCAGTACAGGTGGTGTCTCATTTCGCTGGTAACCCGTCCGAGTGAAGTAAGACTGTCTGGTTCTTCTGACAGTTGCAATATCCATCGTCCTTGTTGTGTTTTGTGTGTTCTTTATCCCACTTTGCTTTAGAAAAGTCTTTGCCGACGGTTTTTGTTTCTGCCAGCTGACCAGGTTGTCATCTTGGGATATTTCTGTTCCTTAGCCAGTCTTTGTCAGCATCTTCATTCCCCTTGATCTTGCAGTGTGAGGGTATCCACTGGATTACTGTACTCAGAATCATGGGATAACTGGGCTTAGGGCTGACCTGAGATCACTTAGTTCTGTGTTCCTGCTGATTTCAGTGCTGAGATAGTAGACAACAGATATGATAGTATAAAGTCAGGTTTTCTGTTTGTAAAATCTACAGTTATCACTTTGCATCGTGTTTGTAATGAAATTGAATGTACGTCTCTATTATATCAGATTTGTTACTCAGCACACACATGAGTAGGTGCAAACAAAACCACACGCCACAAAGAGTTATTACTGATTGATTCATCTATCATTGCACTTCGGTGAGTAACCATATGTGCTCCTGACTTTTCACAGGAAACAATCACACTGCACGAACCTGCAGCACCGGAGATGATCCGGATATAATTTAGATATAGATATTTTGTTTTTATAGTGTTTCGATATGGAATAAAGCAACAGTTCTTTAATTGCACAACATGAACACGGTACCGAAGTTTTATCGTATAGTGGTTAAACTTGATTGATAAGAATGAACGCAAAAAAAATGACACTAAAACAATGAAGATAGCAGAAGACAGAAAAAGAATGGCCAATGTTTGTGGATGACCCGCACTTTATCCTTGCTTCCCATTCACCATAATATATGCTACCAGCTCTCTTCTCAGTTCAGAGTTTAATTACGAAGATAATGTTAATATAGTCACATGTATGTCAATTCATACACTCTGTTATAGTGGTAGTTTATTCATACTTCACGTCAGTGTGACTGACGATTACAGTCGCTGATGTAACTGTTGTCTTATCAACCAGACGATCCAGAGCTTACTAAAAAAATCATTCCCAACCTACCGTAGTGTGTGTGTGTTTCTATAACAGTACCTTTAATCGAAGACCTTGCTAGAATAATTCAGTGCAATGGTTTCAGTGTCTTCTGTCCGATAGTTCACTGAAGAGAACGCTGGTACGTCTCCGTCTTGCTGGCTGGCATGTCCTTGATTATTCTTATTTGCAAGGGAATTAAGTCTCATTATGACGATGTACGATCTGTTCAATGCTTGGTTATATTATGTATCCTCTGCGACTGTTCGTGTCTGGGGTACGAAGAGGGATACTTTCGCCACCATTGTTTAGTTTGCTTAGGAACAAAAAGTAGGACGCTTCTCGCTGCCATGGACGCTCGTTATGGACGGCACATACTGCAATGCACCAACACGAAGGGACTGAGCCGTCAGCATATAAAATCTCATAAACTAGGTATAGACCGTTACTTACTGTCTCAGACTATTGAACATTGTAAATATGTTATTATTTATTCATTTCTTTTATATATAGATATGAGCGTCTGTAGCTCAAGCGGTAGTGGCTTGATCACGAACCCAAACGTGTATCTTGTTCAAACCCCACGGTGTAAGTTTGAAGCAAATTTGTTTCGTAAATTTTTTGCTGTGTTAAAAGTAGACCTTGCTCGTTCAGCAACGGCAACTACTGAACGTATAAGAAAAAAAGTCGCAGAAATCATCGACCGTTTACTGTGCTGATGGCTACGTTCTGCAAAGGATATGTCATGATTTTCATTTTCTATATAGATATAGGTGTTCTTGTTTGTCTTTCAAAACCGTACTGGAACTATGGGAACTAGTTATATAGTTTTTATAACTAAATTATGAATTCATTTCCATTGTTGTCTTAATCTTAAACATAATCGGCCATCATGAGTAGGGAAAAAGAACCAAATTTATAGAAAGTGAGTTAAAATAGATTTTTCGAATATACCATCAGGTGTTATAGGAGTGTTATGCAACAAACTCTTTGATGAAGAGACATGATTGATTGATGAATCAGAGAAGTAAATGAATATTACTAGTATCAACTGTTGTATCATAAGAAGGAGAAGTATAAGAGGCATGCTGTGCATACCTGAGAAGAAATGATTAAATAATTACGAAACAAACATTTTAATGGGCAGCAAAATGATCAAAGAAAGAAAGAACGCACATAGTGAAACTGTGCAACGAACTTTATTGAGATGACGAGAAATATCGGGCCTACTCCAAAGATTGAACCAACTGCCCAGGATAGAGCGGGATATGGGAGAAATTGCTTGAAGCCTTATGTAATGTATGCAATTGTATCGGGAGGAATAAGAATGCAGGTGTGCACGCGCGAACGCTGTGCATATATATCTGTTTCGACAACCGACTCAATCAGTTATCCTCAAATTCCATCGTCGTAATCAATGTTTTTAATGCATTTCGCCATTGTCGTTTTGTTTGTCCTCAAGCAGTTATCCGGTAGCACTTCTGAACTGATTGACTTATTCTATGAAATATGTAATGGTCTGCGATTCGCCATCCAGATAAGCTGCCACATAAAATACATGATGTCACAAATGTTTATTTACCGATGCTTAAACAGTCATTAGTATGTTTGAATGATTATCCTTATCAGATCCATGATTCACATGGACTATTGAAAGTTATGTTTCTGTATTACGTTAATATTTCTATTTACTGTGGTACATTTGGACACATCATTATTCCACCTTTTTATTATTTTGATCAGGTTTCAGTGTTATGTCATTTTAAAACTATAATATCTCTCCTAAAAGAGAGAGAGAGCATGTTTTCTGCTGATTCAAGGAATTGAGTGAATCTGCAACCCTAACTAGACCGCAAGAATATCAAATCAAACATGGTTTAGCTTGGTATAATACCTAAATACTGGAAGTCTAAAAAGAATATAACCAACATAGGACTGGTGTCGTTAGCTGCCATCAAATAGAGATAATATGGGAATGAGACCTACACTTATTATGACTAATTGCCTGATGTGCAGTGATGATTATCTAGTGACCAACATTTCCTGATCTATTTCCTCATATAATATCTTATTATCTTCTGTTTCTAAACTTTTTCAGTTTGCTTTTAACTGTTTTATTTTTTATTATCTTATCTATGTGCTCATGTGTAATAGAGCCACTTGTTCTTTGTTTGTTACCTGATTAAGGACCACACAGCCGTTGGTTGTCTAAAAATTACTGACACGATTTTTCCCTTGCTTTTGTAAAAAATGTAATCTAACTGTTTTTAATTGATAGCCGTTGATGACAGTAATCAGATATATCGACCAGACTGGTAGATCCGCCTCAATAGTTGGTTATACGCAAACAGCACTGGCCTGAGTAAACCAACATCACTAAACAACAGTAGCTGATCGGCTTAAACTAGTGATGCATTATGATACCTAACCATTCAAACATGTACCAACTGCTTCATCAGTCACGCTGTTAAATTCAGGCAGAAGGCATGTTTGTTTCGTGTCAGTACATTGCAAACTGGTACAGGTGTGTGTGGTAGATATGAGTCGTGGAACCGGTTCATACAAAGAACATATTTAACTTTCAACAATTCTTTTCATCTACTAAATTTCTTTTCAGTTCATTCACAATAAGGTGCAATAAATATTCACTGCAATTAACGATTTTAATTGACATACTAAATTGACTGTACGTTCACCTCTGAAGCGGAGAAGGCCCCAGCCTGTACGGCGAGAACCAATAAAATGGTAAGCCGGCTTTCAGCCAAAATGAGTCAAAAAGTACCACA
Source organism: Arion vulgaris (assembly GCA_020796225.1). Taxonomy (NCBI): domain Eukaryota; kingdom Metazoa; phylum Mollusca; class Gastropoda; order Stylommatophora; family Arionidae; genus Arion; species Arion vulgaris. Next base: position 7,641 of record JADZMA010000618.1, on the reverse strand, counting down.
CCAGGCATCATGAGAATGAGTTTGTAAGTACTCCAGGGGAAGCACCGAGGCACGATTATGATCACAAATAGACACTCAACAAGTACAGGATTCTCATTATAAATAAATTACCAAACACCAGATTCAAACACCAAATTCTTTATTCAATAAATGATTGCAAGAATGTAGGATTAATATTTGAAAAGGTGCTATGTATGTCAAAAAGAATTATTGGGTAAACTTATCTGATAGAAAAGGTTGATTTAAAAAAAGGAACCAACTGAATAAAAGTTGAGAAGAAAGAAACGAGCAAATACTTTTACACCATTTGATGAGAAGTAGGAAAAATGGATTGTTAAACACGACATAACTGTGTAGACACATTTTACCATTAACTGAAAATGTGTATGTAGTATCTAAAAGCGAAGGATTGACTTTATTGTATCAGCACTTATATGGCTCGATCACTCTCCGCAGAAATGTCACACATCCCCTGGGACGGTACAGTGCCACAATCTCGTAGCAATGCTGGCAACAGTCTGAAGCGGTTTCCGAGAAAAACGAACTGAAATTGAACCCATGACCTTTAGAGCAAGTCGCTTGAATCAGTTCACTACAGAGAGACCTCTAAATGGATGTCGATAGGTATTTTATTGACTATCTTAGGCTGTAGATTACAATCGATGCCCATTTTTCAAGCAATGCAGTGTAGATTGTGATTTCGATTTATGTACACACATTTTTTAAAAATGACATTATAATGGTTTAAACCGTGTCCTAACCACTCGACCTCAAACATGAACATTTTAAATACCCATTTAACTATACACGACAGCCCACTTGCCCAGCGTGTTCGTAAAGTGTTGGACTGCAGGTGATCAGGCCTCTGTGTGTGCGGTTCACCCCGTGGCCTGTCAGAAAGCGCTGGTGCCCTCAGATTCGCGGCGTTCGTGGCACCGATCCGAAGAGTTACGATGTCCGCGGCACCGGAGCCGAAGAGTTACGATGTCCATGGCACCGAACCGAAAGAGTTACGGTGTCTGCGGCACTGAGGCCAAAGAGGTTACGATGTCCATGGCAATTCGGAGCCGAAGAGTTATGATGTCCATGGTACCGAAACCGAAGAGTTACGATGTTCATGGCACTGAGCTGAAGAGTTACATGTCCATGGCACAACTGAAGAGTTATGATGTCTGCGGCACCGAAATCAGCGAAAGCATGATGTCCGCGTACCGGAACCGAAGAGTTACGAGGTTCGGCGGTACTTTGGCTGAAGAGTTATGATGTCTATGTACCGAAATCGAAGATACGATGTCCATGGCACTGAAACCAGCGAGTTACGATGTCCGGCGTACCGGGAGCCGAAGAGTTACGACGTCCATGGTACTGAATCAAAGAGTTACTATCCATGGTACTGAACCCGGAAGAGCCAGTGCCTGGCGTTTGACAAAAACAAACCCAAAACTATATACTATTTTTCTGCTGGATGGTATTCGTTTAAGTGTTGTCGAAGCACATTTTCTATTCTCTTTTCTTCGCGCCGGGCCCTACATGAATATACAGGTAGGTGTCAGAGCGCCTGGTATGACTGTTTGGGTGGAAGACCTGCTTCCTTTATCTGTGTCCTCACCATACAGGCATGCCTTCTACGACTTTTCAGAGTGTAACATTTGCCATAAAATAGAAAATATGTTGAGAGGTCTGCATGCCCATCTAAAAGTGAAAGATACGCTGCGTCAATGCAGTAACATACTATTGGATCTCTTCACTTGAGGAATCCTGCACGCTTCTGTGAGAATTGGAGAGATAGTGGAATCTCTGTACGCAAATCATCGGCGACTCTCAGCATGGATGGAAATGTTAGGGACACTTATGAACTGTGCTTGAAGAGATACAATACGTGGTTGGGAGTAGACTATTACTGTATAGATTCATAAACAAGGTGGAAATAAGTTTGATGTGGAACGAAATGGTCCGCCATATGAAGAACACAACAAGATCAATACTTTATAGTCAATACTTACAGCGCTGTTCAACATGGCGCCAGCGGGCGACATGACGTCCGTAGGATCACTGGACAATCATATTTGATTCCTTCCGGTCTTAACGTTATATATAATTTCCGCAGGCAAAATGCGTTTGCTTAAAACCCTATGATTCATTTATAAGCACAGTATTGAAAATAAAATTAAATGTGTCGGTATTAAGATTTCATCTGTAAAATTTTATAAATGTTACTATCATCTATCTATATCCTCTTCAAAGTCGCGATTGACACATACAAGGCTTTCACAAGAGGCTTTCACTGTTGCTGTTCTGCTGCCTTTCTACCACAACTGTCTCCTACAAGTCAGGCCACACCCTTCAACTCTCTCTCTCTCTCCACCGTTCTCTCTCCATAAGCCTGTTGACGTCCAAGCCTTTCTTCCCATCCGATGTCCATCTGAGCTGTCCCAGCCAATGCCCCCACTTATTAGCATGTCCGAACCACCTCCATCTTTGCCCTCAATGATGGTCTCAAGGATGCACATAGTCTGTTCGTTTCAGAAGCTTCTTCATTTGTTATAATGTTACTTATTATTTTACTTTATTGTTATTATTAGTATTATTATTGCAGTAACTCACATAGCACCATGTCTGATGTCAGATGGGCCTCAGTATATAAAAAAACATTGAATAGCACTGGTTAAGAAGGTACAGTACATACATGCACAGCTTTGTACACACCAATTGATAGTGGCTTCGAAGCTGAAAAAGTAAGGTACACAACAGTAGATCATCTCCACATATTTGGAACATCAGGTATACATTCAGAGAAGATTTAAACCATGGCTTGCGTAAAACTTAAGTCCGAGCTCGTGTACAAGTTTTTCGAAATCAAACTACTCATACGTCACGTGAACCAATTTTTTCAGTATTGTAAGAAAGATTTAACTCAAATTTAAAAACAATACAACATGTTGTGTCCATGTTATTGTGTCACATTTTAAATTTAATGTTAATTGAAGATCAGTATTGTTGACACTTCTGTCATCCAGAAATCCACGGACTCTCATAGAAGGGAGTACACAGCTTATAGTGCTCTATCAAATACATATATAAAAGTCAGTCCTCACTGACATGAATTTCCCATTTCCTGACTGAGCTAATTTGGTTTTATTTAAATGTTTGCTATGATCTAAATACATGTTATAAATAAAGAGAAGATGTTGCTTTCTGTTACTAACTTCTGCAGGATCAATGCTTGGTCTGTCTTAATTTTTCATTTCTGTATAGTATTTAGTAATATATTTATATTCACTATTTCTTATCTAAAATATTTATGTAGCTAAAACATATATTATCTTGCGTGCAGTTTTTACTTCACCATATCTTTGTTTCTCTTGCCTGTCTGTTTATTTGTTTACTTTTCTTTCTTCTGGAATATGTTCCGTTCAGTACATACTCACAGCTCCATGGCTTTAATAGATCAATCCAGGATGAGAAATGAGATTACCAATACTACTGATTCGATTAGGCCAGCAGCTGGTAATTGCCTCCTAGATGTACAAGATAATCACAACATAGAACCACAGACAAGGTAGAGTAAACTATATCAAGATGTATAGTGCTCACGCAAACGCATGAAGAGAGGGTAATGCCATTCTAACATACGTAGTAGGTATATGTGAAGTCTGGAAGAGGACTCATATACTATATATTTGGAGATGAGGTCACCACTTCTCTTCATGTCTAAACTACCTTTTCAAATTCAACGAACTGCCTGTGTATTACCCGGCTCGGGTGAGAGCAAAGAATAATAGTGTAACATTGCGACCTACATGGCATCGTTAGGAGGTGATTACGGTAGGGCTCTAAGGTAGCTACCAGGTAACAAATGTGCATCACAAAAACGATACTTAGAAAGGCATAATTACACAACGTACAATCGCTCTTAGGCTCAGATCACAGTCAAACCATGTGTCGTGGTTTAACGCGGTCGATATGAGCGTCTGGAAAAAAAAAAAAGAAATTCAGCGAACTATGTCCATAACCCAGTTTATGATAAATGGAATCCAGAGAACGATCCCCGGTCTATTTGAAATGTGAAACTATCGCTCTAACCAACTAAATGTACACTGATAGTAAGAAGGAACCCATACCTTGTATATAGGCAATAAGCAGTGTTAGACCTGTATTATTCATTGACCAGTCGTAATACCGGGATGGAGTGATGTCAGCATCACGTCACGCCTTTACTTTCCAGAAAGCATGTTCGGGTACCCACCAGTTGAGGCTGGTCGACCGAGCCGTCGCGGTCGGGAAATTCCACGCACACCGCGGAGTTGAACCCGATCACTAGCCTTGAGAAGGAAAGTCGCTCACTAACAACTACGCTACCGCGGCTCTCATTAATTGATAGGCAATCATACCGTTTTTTGGTGAATAGTCATATTTGCTCCAATATCTGTTTACATGAAGATCGTATCAGCAGTGCATGAATCATATAACACATGTGCGAGATGACTAACTCTTCCTGGACAACTGATTTTGTGCCTACTCCCATCGATTTTCAATTGCCAAAGGATCCTGTTACGTGCTCTACTTTTAACACGGAATCTACCATTTTATTGTCTGTTTCGATAGACTATTAAATTGATCTCATTCATATTTTCGAGTTCATCAGAGTTCGTTGGAAAATAAACTCCGATTGTTGCAATATGAATATTAACTTCGTACTTATGATGCACTTGAGATAATCGCAAAACTTCAATTAAGTACAGAAACTCATGAATGTTATTGTATAATATGCAACGTACTGCTTGTGGTTCCACTTACAGTAAAGGTAAGAGGAGAGTAGTAACATTGATATTCAATAACAACAGTTTGTCATGCGCAGAACTTGTTATTCAGAATTTCTCCTCTTATAGGTCACACATCTCTCTGCAGCCGCCATGTTTAAATCATCAGCTACATCTTGAATCCATCTTCTTGCTGGATGCCTTTACATAATGAAGTCTTGTCTAATAACCCTTCACGTTTTTTTATATGGTCCAAAATACTTCAATTTCTTTCTCATTTCTTTTGTGTAGTATCAGCCAGTTTTCTTTGGATTTTTGAGTCTTCTTCTGGATGGATCTATCTGTTCTCTTCTCTGTCCATGATATACGGATATCTCTTCTGTAGCACTTCTCTTCAAAAGCACATATATGCTTTTCCACTGGCTTATTATTAAGACTGAGCAATAATATGCAACAATAACGAGACACAATTATAGCAACCATAATTGCAGCAACAAGTGAAGTATTTGACGAGATTTAATGCAATCTGTATAGTTGCAGTCCATGATCCTTCAAGACTGGAAACATAATGAAGAAAATTGAGTACGCATCATATATCTATAAGATATAGTTCATTCAGGATTATGAACCTGCTCAACGTGACTAAAGCCGCACCTACTACTATACCTGTAGCTCTTCGCTCGATCCATACCTACTTACCAGACATGATCCCCGTCTGTTTCAGGGTCACCACGTGGAGGTAGGTTTGACCGTTACCACTGACCCTGGCGTAACGTTGTCCTCGCCGCGTCGTGACCACACACTGGCTGTTTTATATAGAGGTGCTCTGCTTGGATTAAATAGGTAGTTATTAACCTATAGATTGGACAATACTTTCTGTCACTTGTTTTTACCGACGGTTGAATGCTTTGTCCTGGTTCATGTGTTTGTCGAATTCGACAGTCCTTTCACAGCCAACTTAGATGACTAGGCCAGACAACTGGATCGGGGATTCTGACCCAAGGCAGAAAGGGAGGGGGAATTACAGACGCTGATAGAACACTGCACGCTTTTTTGCAATTTTACTCACCCTGTGAGTCTATGGTTATTTATTGCGAAAATATTCATACATTGATATTCCTTATTGTTAAACTTAACTTGTTGCATAATATAACTTCGATTCAGCATTTTGTGTTGATTTTAAATGATTGCCCATACACCAATACTGGAATGCGAGGTCACGTGATGTAGTTGTGGTCTGATTTCCATTCTACCAGATTCCAAAAGGCCCAGTTTATATTTGGGCTCTGGTCCTTTCTACTAACTGTCTGAGGTCGACTATTGCGTCGGTACAGCTTCTATTCGTCCGGAATCTTCTTGGGGAGTCGTTAAGATGCGTGAGTCGGTAAGTCTGATCAATTACATCAAAGTAACAATACAAACGTCACTGCGTTCATGGATAGTCACTTGAGACCCTTCTCCGTTCTATCTCATTATTTGTTTAAAAATAGGGAACAAAGTACTTACAGTTGCTCCTGTTGTGCGTTTCCCAATTTATTTTAAAAAATTCATGTAAGATAACCTATATACTTAGGGGACGGTTATACTTCATTACGATCATGCCTTACCGGTAAATTTGGTTGAATAGATGTTTTCCCCGGTTGCGTCTGTACACAGATAAACCTTTAAGAATGACAATCAGGTTCTGTAGACATATAGGGGGAAGATGAGGTTTGAAACATTTGAAAAACCGGGAAAATTCAGGAAGGAGAGATCGTCGAAGACAGAGGGAGAATATGTTAGTGATCGGGACATCGTGGTTCACAAAGATCGGCATCAGAATTGATTAACTGACAAGGAGAGTGAAGAGGAAGAGACATGATCGTCTACGTTTGGATGCATGGCACTTGATTGATTGTGCAGACTTTTGCTCTTTTTGTACGGTTTGAAAATCGTGGCATATCCTTTACAGGACTTGCCATCAACAACAGTAAACGAGTCGTCGATTTTCTAGGCAACACTTATACGTTCAGTAGTTTGCCATTGCTTTCTGAACGGTGAGATCTACTTTACTTTTTTAAAAATCCAAGGAACTAATTTGCTTCCAAACTTACCCGCCGCGGGGTTTGAATCAGGTAGGCTTTGGTTGTGATCGAGCTACTACCGCTTGCTACAGACGCTCTTTTGTCCGTCACACAAGTTAATTCAACTTGTAAAAGTTGTACAGTATTTTGTATGTGCAATGTGCGTTCACCAACAAACAACAACGTATGGATGTTTGAACATCCAGCAGGTATTTGCACAATTTTGTAAACACTTTTACGGCACAGCAACTGTTTGTTTAGGTTGTCCTGCGTCACTCGAGGTGCCATTTTATTTCTTGAAGTCAGCGTTCCCCACTCAAGCTCTATTTCTAAACTAACGTTTTCATCGTCTTTCACGTTAGATCATAGATTCTCAAACTGTTTCGACCCCCCGCCCACTTTGCACGACAAAACTTTGACGCCCCTCCCCTCCCCATTATAACAGTTTGCCAACTCGCCCCCCAATATATACATGCTCTTTTCACTTGACATAGAAATTGATAATTTTATATATATATATATATATTTTGTATACATTGTCAATTTTCAAATGATTATATACATAAAAAGAAAATTGATGAAAAAAGGATCAGTAAACTGGGCATAAGATGAATTAAAAGCAGAATGCAAATTTTAATAATTATTCAATCGCAAAAAAACGAAAAAACTTCCTCAAATGCTTCTGAACCCACTATCGCTTCCTTGAAGACTTCAGCTCCCACCTGGGAGCGGTACTGCCCCTTAAGAACCCATGCGTTAGACAGTTCGTAGACTGACGTTGAAGTGGTTGATCCCCTTTTTAGGTTCCCACGTTAGAT